>DWAO01000322.1:0-27574 GCA_018230605.1 Heliconius congener
ATATATATATATATATATATATATATATATATATATATATATATATATATAAGCTCATCATAAGCTGTTATAAAATAGACAATAGAGCGTTAAAAAAACGTTATAACATTACCTTCCGGCGTAACTTGAGGGTCGGAAGACAGCGAGCGTACATGAGAGCGCGGCGAATGACCGCACTGGGGGAAATTGTCAAAAACTGCATCTGGTTCTAACAAAAAAGAAAACACATACATATTAGAAGAAATAATACATAGGATGATACAAATTAAAATATAAATTTATATAAAAACTTGTAGGCCTGGTAGATATTTTTCTATACTTTCCTACCTTTATATACACATAGAGACACAATAGTTGTTATTCATGCAAAGCTTTATACATTAAATATAACAAACAAACGCCCAACATTTTAAGATGCCACATCCATACACATAGTCAATGTGTCACACATTGACTATTTTAATACGAACCTAACTTAGTGAATATATAATTTCAACTTGGTAATATTAATTATAGCGATGGTTATTAATACAAAAACAAAACTAGTATTTTAAAAATTAGAACAAAAATAAGTAAATGACTTTGTTCATAAATAGATGCATGTAAGACTTTAGATATTACATTCGAACATTTTTAATAATTTCAAAATATTTCTTTTAAAATTTTGGTAAACTATAAGTAAAAATACCTACCTAACAGTATTCTGGCTTATCGCGATTGACTAAGGTGGGCACAAATGTAGTCAATCGCGATAAGCCAGAATACTGTTTTACATGTATGTTAAACTAGCCTCCTTATGCACAATAACTTTGGTATTTTACGATTTCCTATAGTTAACATGGTATATTAAAATATACTACGATTGGACGACACATTGAATTCAATTATACTTGCTTAGCTATCCAGGACACAATGACAACATATACTAAAAATTTCATCCAAATCAGCCCAGTCGCTTGGAACGGATGAAGTGATAAACACACATACACAAGAATTATGGGTTTCTATACATTTACTTTACGAGCAAAATTTTGAGCAAAGTAACTTATAAACAATAGATATTTCATCGTTTCATAATTAAATAAGTTTCAGTTGACCTTAAGGTTAAAGGCACCAGTATCAAAGGTACGTCAATGTTGTTAGTGCCTGACTTTTATGAAGTATTAAATTAAAAGCTATACATATTACTCGGCGACAGAAACGTTTACTAGCGAATATTCTCGATGAAATATCAATTTAGTGCAGCAAGGTCACTTGTATCGTGTATTAAGTTACCCTCTTTTTTATGACATAAATTAATTTTATGGTTTTAATAGATGCCATTTTGATACTTTGGTTAACAGTACGTAGTATGTTTGAGTTCAAATCAAAGTTAAAAATAGATTTTTTGCCTACAAAGACCAAATACAGTATAATCTAAACAAAACAACTAGTGGTAGTCTAACCAACAATAAATTACAACTAAATAACAATTACTTTGAATCACATATGACTACCACTGAATACCATTCTAAAATCACCCAAAATACAAAAGAAAAACTAAAATTTCTAAATACTTACCAGTAAAATTATGCGGTACCAATGGCAATGGTGGCGGTGGAAGACCAAGGCCGAGTTGTGCGGATCTGGCGGCCAAGAGCACTCTCGCTACTGTCAAGTGATCGTGGTGTGCCGCTACAGCGACCAGTAGGTTTAGAAGCAACTGCCTGCAGTGCTGGTGGACTATCCACCTGGGTAGATAAAATATATTATTGTGGTATAGCTCAATATCTATGTATTTGTCTTTAATATTGGTGCAACAATGACGTGTAGGCAGTATTTAAAATATTTTAGGAGATGCTATCAATTTTTGCAAATAGTCTTACTGCCTATGTTGACTTGAAATGTGTATATTTTTAACGAATGCAGAATTAAAATTGTATTTTATTACTATTAAGATACAATTTTAGATCTGAAATATTTAGTCAATAATTGAGGGAAACTTATAAAAGTCACAAGAATAATATTACTCGATTTAGTTCCAATTTACTTTTTAGGAGTAAGCATGAAAGAAGGGAGGATACTATGTCAGTCCTATTTTAATTACAGTAGCCTTATAGTTTAAATACAATTCTTTGTAGTATTATCGTGAACAATAATAATATTGACTAGTTAATTCATTAGCTATAATCTCCATATACAATAAAAGGATAGAAAAGTTAATTTTGTAGTTAAAAGATAAAAAAATAAATAAAAATAACGTCGGTTAATGTATTTATACTAGAAGTTAAAAAACCACTAAGCGTAATCCTTGTCTGTCTGTCTGTCTATTTGTTTTTTCGCCAATCACGCAAAAACTAGCAAGCAGAAATGGATGAATTTTAATATGATGATAGTCTAGGGTACATTTTTTTATTTTCTTTATAGTTTCTATAAAAAAACAAAAAACCGAAAAAGACCAATTACTTAAAATACCTATAACTTGTCGATGGAACCGAATGAATTTTAGCATGGCAATAGTTCAAAGCCTAATGCAACTTACAGGATAGGATATTCATAGTGGAGTATAAAGCAATTTCAGTAGGAAAATTATAAATCTGTCATATTTAAAGTAACTCGATTATTAAAATTATTAATTAAGAAATCACTTGTATTTATGATAATTAGCTGGTGAAAGACTTTGGCAATATTTTTTTTCAAACTATAATTTATTGTGACAAATAATGTTGTAGTTTCTCAAAAGGAATAAGCTTTCATGTGTTGTAATAACTATTATTATTTATGTAGCAAAAAAAATATTATACATATTAGATATTATGAATTACATAGGTATTAGAGGCTGTCGCAGTGCAGGGGCATGGTTCTGATTGTAACGCGACGTTGTGGGTTCGAGCCCCACTCGGTGGAATGATTATTTATTCAAATTTTAAATTTCTTCAGGCAAACGCAAATGGCTGGCGTTGCGTTCCACCATTCAACACGCCATGCATTGAAAAATTCGGCAAAAGTGTGGGGAACAGAGTGATTTAACTGTAGATTCTCTCTGCCTACTCTGCTATATTGCAGGATTCATAGTGAACTTGACTTTATTTTTTTTATTTAAGAACCGATTAAAATAAAACAAAGTTTACTAAAATATAAAAGTACACTTGTACACAATCGCATGGGCAAACATTGAAACAGACCTAGTTGTATTACATTGTTTAATATAATAAAATACAAGACATAGGACATTTATCATATAATCAACAGAAAACTCGTTTAACTCCTAACGTTTGACAACCACTTCCGTTCTAGAGTACATAGAATTGTATTCTGTAAAAAATATTTTCTCATTTTACTTTTTGAAACATTGAACATGCACACCATTTTTTGTTTGGAAATTGCTTCCAGAAATGTACATTTCAATTAAAAATTAGAATAGGATAAGTTTCAGTGTTTTGTACTGTATAAAAAAACTTTCTAAATCTAATCTAGATGGCTTTAGGGATACTGTAGTAGCTTTCGTAAATCCAAATAAAATCTTAAGTCAAAATAAAACATCATATTTTTTTTCGACACATTTTAGCGTTATGAATAGAGAGAACTAAGTATGAAGAAGATGTTATAATTGTTCGTTTTAGAAAACTTACTCGAGATCGGTTACATGAAAACAATCTAATCGTAATCAAATAATAAAGCTAAATAGTTTTTTTTTTTGGAAATGGAAAAGGACAAGGCAAACGAGCGATGGGGTCACCTGATGGTAAGTCATTACCGCCGCCCACGGCCCCGTGCAACACCAGAGAAGTTACAGGTGCGCTGCTTGGTTTGTTTGGTTTAATGCGCTTATCTCAGTAACTATTTATTATTCGTGAAAGGTTTATAGGTTATACAGTATAAACGATCCAATTAACGAAATAGCATTGAAAACCTAGTTCAAATATAAGCTGTTTTCAGAGTGTTAATAAAATCCAAGTACGTCACAATATCGTTAATTCTATATTAAGCATAATATGATTGACATTCGATTTTTTTTAATCATGCAGTATCCCGTTCCCCGCACACATCTCCGTTCCCCACTTTCCGCCAAGCTCTGAAATCATTGCGTGTTGAGTGACGGAACTCAACGCCGCGTTTTGCTTCGACACCAGAGTGAAGAAATGAAAATATAAACGTAAATAAATATTTCACTTTCTCGAGTGAGGATAGAATCCACAACCAGTCAATTTTACAATCACACGTTCGTGCCCCTGCGCTACGATTTGCTTAAATTCAAACATTCGAAATTACAAGCATTATAAATATTTTTAAATAATCAGGTATCATAAAAAAAAACTGAAAATTAATACAATTTTCAATACCAACCGACAGTAAGTGAAGTTCACCAATTTATGAATAGAAATAAATCAATATGCATCAAATGTAAAGGTCGGATGTAATGCCGGAGTCGTGTTGCGGTCCGCGTAAATACTCTTAGCGGGATAACGTCGTCCAGGGTCACTCGAGTGGACAAACGGTTGTTTATTTACTTTTTATGACCTAATTATTTATTCATTTATTATTCCAATGTTTTAATTTTATAATTGATTGTGGTATTGCATTTCTATGTAAAGTTATTAGTATTGTATGCTTTTGTAGCTAACTTAACGTTTTTGGAAACTGTAGAAATTACAAAAATGTTGAGTTAGTTAGTGACCTTTCAAGGCATTGCGTGTTGAATGGCCCCGAATTATTGTGTACCCGCTCCACGACGGCCTAACTTACTCACTTTTATTTTTAATAACCGATAAATTATTTTGAAAAAACGTTTGACAGTAAACGCGATTGATGGCTGTGGGTTCGATTCGTACTCGAGCGAATAATTATATTTAAACTATTTACAATTCTCGCTCTCGAGAAATAGAAGCATGATAGTGAACATCTACATTCATATAGAGAAATAGAAGCATGATAGTGAACATCTACATTTCTCTAGTCACCCCAGGGTTAGATCGTGCTGCGGTCTAAATACCAATAGTTAGGATTAGGTACGATTTAAACTTTATTTACTTTGCACTTAACGCTGCTGCAGTATTAGGTACACTGTGGTTATGGAATATCTGTTGTTTATATTTTTTATTATGTTATCTTATAATTATATTATTACGTAAAAACAATATTATTAGATAAAATAAATAAAAAATAAAAATTATTTCAATTAGCATCTAGATTATTTATTTAATTATTATTATTATTTTAATTATATTGTATATGCTATATGCCTAACGTGACTATTTTTGGTTCGGCTGAAAACGGGACATTGGTTTTATAATTTTTTTCATTTTTAATTATTGTATTTAGAAAGTAGATAGTTAATTAACTTTTTTCGGTTTTTTTTTGGGAATGTTTGTTTTTTTAGAGTAGCTTTCGTTTATTGACTACAATTTTGAGTGCTTTAATTTTTTGTGGACTATTTCATTCGGTTATCTTTTGACACTGGCGTACCGCGATACGTGGTTCAACCGTGGTTCAAATTTAAATGCCGTTGTGCGTCCCGTTCAAAACGGAATACCTCGTCACAATTTGTATGCCGCATATAGCAGGGTAGGCAGAGGGAAGCAGGGAACCTAGTGTTAAGACACTCCGTTCCCATTCAGACAATTGCGTTCCCCATTTTCTGCCGAATTTTCGAGACATCGCGTGTCAAGTGCGGCGAGTTGCCTCGTTACTAGAGGAAATTAAAATATTAAATATTTTTATTCTTTTAAGTAAGAAACGAAACCACAACCGTCACGTTTACAATCGCAGTTTAAGCTGCACAACGAAGGAGATAATTGACATTTGAAAATTATATTTCGTTGTTTAGAACGGAACTAAGACTTGTTCAGTGACTTTACCGCTACGTCAAGTACAAGGAGTTAGCCTGAAACAAGGACATAGAACTGCAACACGCTATACACTAGATGCCACTTTAAATGAAAAATAATTGAGAAAAAGAAAAATTGATAAGAAAGTCCTTCTTGCACAATAACTTATTTTGTTGAAAATTTTCACATGTTACTTATTTACTCAGTTAAAGTAACGTTTATTTACAAAATAAAAAAAAAATTAGAAAATAACTTGAATGACAAAAAAAGTGGGGTTAGTTGCGCTCGCTGTACAATCGTAGCATGCTTCTGTCGAGAAAAATCATCACTTTATAAGTGTAATCGTTTCCGTTTTTCAATAACTTCGAATCACATTCGATGAAGCCAATACAGTGTTGATCTTCAGGTAGCATAAAGTTTACTTATTTATAAAACGTATAAAAATTTTAACGTAGTGGGAATCGAACCCGCGCGTCCTGGACACCGACCAGGCGCTCTGACCACTAGGCCATACGTTCTCATCAAGCTATTTTATACGCTTTTAGAAATTTTATACGCTTATTACACCTTTTTTATTGTTAGCGTAACGTAGCTTCGACGTAATTTTTTTTCGTAATTTGATTTCGACGTTCCGCTACGTTCAAATTTTTATACGTTTTCTAAATAAGTATTTTTCTTTCCTAAGTGTGAAAGTGTTAACTTTAAAAAAAATTAAAAACATAAAATTTTATTAATGGGTTTTTATTTTTACTTATTTTGAATTTAATTTATAAATTATATATAAACGAAGCACGTATAGGTTACATAAAAACATATAATTAGAATAAGAAAAATATTTAGAAAATAAAGTGTCATGGCCTACTGGAACAGCTTGTAACTGAAATTTGACGGTTGTGTAAGACAAAGTGTGTCAAAAAGAAACTTTTCGTAATACGTAAATAGATAGGGAGTCCCTTAATACTAGGTTCTGTCAGTTTACACTGGTTTATGCGGAATAAAGCAGGAAGGTAAATTTTTCATTACATAGATAAGATTTGCAAATTTTTTATTAAATAGACAAGATAATCTATCTATCAGTCCTCTAGAATCATATAATATTGAAATGTGTATAATTTGAAGCCTTGGAAATAAACACAGACAAAATCAAAACGTTTACCGTAAACGTATAAAGCAAACCGGAAATTCAACCGGCGACTGTCAACGAGGTATTTTGTTCTTTTCTAAAAAATACCATAAATAAGTCAGATCCTGAGAACATATGTAAAAAAATATATTATGTAATTTTAGTTTTCTACTTGTGATGGTGGGGGTGGAGGTTCAAATTTAATTGGAGTAATTATTACAAATAATAGAAAAATATTAACGAAAATACTAATAAATACCTAGTATGATCCATTCCAAGGAACACAATATGAAGCATCAGTGGGACGTGGATGGACCAGTCCAGTTCGACGCCGTCGAGGACCACGTCGCAGAGTAACATCACTGCTACGTTACACCTGGAAATTGTATAAGTATATAATATAACATATAATTAAACATATGGTCAATTTAGATAAAAAATCTTTTTATTTTTGACTCATATTATGAATCAGGTTTTGTATGTCACTTTTGTTTTATTATTATTTTTATTGTCGCCGACATCGATAATAATGTAGAATAGAATTTGATCGTTCTAAGTGGATTTGAACCCACAAGACTTTATATAGTCAAATGTTATAAATGCGTCGAGATGGCCTCTCGAACTTTCCATGATATTCACATAATATTACTTATATTGAAATTATTAAATAGTCTCAATATTGCTATATGTTTCATATTTTGCATACATTTATATCATGAATATGCCAGTCTCATATGCTAGTAACCTTTTGGGTCACACGATACTTAAATCATTTTATCCTTATTTGAATTATATAATAAACATTTTTAGACAATCTATACCAAATGTAGTTTCTTACAGTGAAAAACAAATTCATATATCAAACGTACCTATGGAAACCGGATACAGGTTGGTTTGTATCCGGCAGATATTCCGTCAAGAGGGCAAAGAACCCTCCATACTCCGGCATGGGCAGCGGTCGAGGCTGGGGCAGGTCGACGCGGGGCTGCGGCGTGTCGGGCGCGCTCGCTGCCACCGCCGACTCGCATATACCCGTCTACCATTTTGGATTGGATAACAAAAAATATATATTTTATGAAATTATAGGTTAGGACTGTTTAGTAAAAATAAGATCTTAAAATATATTTTCAATTATATTTCGGTTTCAAGTTTTATTTCGTTGGTTACACAGAAAAGTTTCGGTTAGATTGATAAAGTACTCTTTTGCCAATTTTTCGCCCATTTTTTAGATAAGAAGAACAAAAATATGTTTTAAATATAAATATTCTTTAAAGCGATAGTTAATTAGCGCGAGGCTACGGACGGATTTCTAGCAACCGCTGACTCGCATATACGCGTCTACGATTTCTATTTTATACAAACAAAATAAATAAAAAAAAATTTGGTCTTAGTATAATTGAAGAGATGAATGGATAAAGATGGTATGTCGCATTTTGGATTTTCGCTTTTGTGATGACGTTACGTGCATACAAATAATTTTATATCGTAAAACAACCATTTTAGAACTATATTATTTGATGAAGGTGTCATATGTACCGTTTCGTTTATTTCGTTTATATCAGTTTTCGAATTTTCAAAGCCTTGAACTTAATTTTCTCGAAATAAGAATTTGGGGTATGTGATCTATGTGACCTTCTTCATCCACTTATGTCTTCAATTATATTTTGTAGGTTTCTTTCGATTTCAACTTATATACGGGTTGCACAAAAGAATTGTATTGTATGTGTCATGGGTAAGTTAACATGTTTAAAACAACTTTCCACTAATTTTAGATATATTAAAATAGTTATTGGATATCAATATAATTTTGAATCATCGATGAATCGACCCCATAACAACTACTCATACTCTGACATGGTATAGTTAAGATAACACTCATATTTCCTTCTGGTTATTTTAGGTATATTGAGTATTGTTTATCCAAAATTAAAACTCTTTCTCTGTCCGACTACACCATGAACTTGATAAAAAATGGGAATCGTATCCACAACTATTGCGTATGCGATTATATTTGATACTTATCAATTGAGTTACGACCGTGTTTATTGAAGTATTTACCAAAAATCTACTAAATAAATCAGAATTATTTAGTGTCGATACGATTATAAATGACGATCACCAATTTTGTTTCGATATACACCTTTGTTGACACTTACTTCGAATTTCTCGGCTCAATCAAAATTCATCATGAACTTTCCCATTGTATTTGGTGCCTTCAGGTTAAAATAAACTAGTCAGCAATGAGATAGTGAAATTGAACGTTCTTAGTGTGGGGTTCAATTCCCACACGATAAACTATTTTGAAAATACTAAAGGAAAATAAAAAAAAACTTTAATGCTAGCTTCTTATATAATAATATATTGTTTTAAGAAATGCGTGATCTACGATATGCTTTTGATAAATCTATTTAGATATAATAAAAAAAGCAGCGACATTTTCAAGACGTCTCTTGTTGAGTGGCATAACATCACGTTCCGCTTTATCTTGCTACCAGAGCGAGCAAATGAAAACAACTCACCGAATTTGAATCGAACCCACACTCGTCGCGTTCACTGTCAGACGCTGTGACATATTAAATAATATTAAAAAAAAAAACAAACAGAAAAAAGTAATAACAACAATTTATTTTTGCCCATTTAATATAAATATTTCAATAAGGCTGCATCAAAGCATAACATGGACTGTGGTTCATATAAAATGGCTGTTTATATTTTAAACTTTACCGAGTCCCTTTAAATAGTGGCTCTGCGTTTTATTACAGGCACGTCTGAACAAACGCCATGGAGCGGTAAAACGATAAAACACATATGCGGCAGTTTATAGAAGTTTTCACAACTATTAGCTTTTCAACTGGTTACATTTCTATGGACGTGGAGAAGCCATTATTAATGTATAACGAATAAAGTGCAAAACGTGTTTTAAAGTTTGGAAATTTGTTTCTTGAATAAAAATAATGTATGTGCGGTGTTGTATAGTTGTTGCTTTATAGTAAGACGACTTTTGAATGTGATGTTAACTGAGAGTTGCAATTGTTAGAGGATAGTTTTGTAGCTTTATAGCAGTGGGCTGCGTCTCATTGTAAGCGCGACGGTTGTGGGCTCGATCACCGCTCGGAGGAATGATAATATTTCATTTCTCCGCTATGATAACAAGACAAACCACAAAAGATTCGCTTAATTATATAAAATCAAAACCAAAAGTTCAATTATCCAAAATTTAAATAAAAAAGATCAATTTGAAATGATATTTCGACATTACGGTAAATACAATTCAATCGAAGGCAAACCAAAGGCCCTCAGGCGTTGTCGATGGATATGTAAACTTTTTTCCAATAAACGTTACGTTGTGTAATGTTATTTGGACATGCTTTAGGCCGTTTTGTTTAATATTGAACGCTTAACTCTGTTTAATTTTATTGGTTCATCTAGAGATAAATAATATATCACTTCTGTTTCTTTTTAATTTTTTTTCAGTAGTATCGTATTTCATGTAACTATATAAATTTTTCCAAGCATATTTAATATTTAATAAATCAATTACTTTGATTAAAGGGCTAAAGTGGTAATTTGAGCACTCCTTATTATTTATTATATTTTACTATCAATTTTGTTTTCACTATCAATACATTAGGATATTACTTACATTTAAACTTATGTAATTATAAAGATAGTTTCAATATATAAAGCGCATTATATATCTATAAACACACTACTTAATCCATTTAAATATTGTTAGCAAAGTCTTGTAACAGAGATTAGATGTAGGTAAAATGACTATAAAAACAATGGAATGGTCTCAATCGGGGGAGTGGCTTGGAAGCAACGGTCCTTATTGGCAGCAAACTTTACGTAGAATCTCTTTCCGAATTTAGAAACATATAGACGATATGTGTTTCTAATAATGATTTCTAACACTATAATCACCGGTACCACTTACCGGTGTTGCATCCCCGTCGGAGGGCGCAGGTTCCTCGTCGGCGGGCGGCGTGGCGCACGGCGGGGCGGACGCGCGCTTGTCTTGTGCACGCGGTGTGTCGGTCTTCGCGCTGCTGTAAGTAACGGATTGGTTGGCACTCTTGAAGAGGGTTTCTAAGGTTTTCTCAGCTTGATTATATATCCCGCAAATAGGGGGGGAAACTTATTGTTAAGACACTACGTTCTCCACGCATCGCTCAATTGTTCAGAGATTGCATGTTAAGTGGCGGAACTGAATGCTACACTGCCTTCTCACCCAGATTGAGGAAATAAAATATTTTAAACCTCCGAGTGGGAATCAAACCCACGTTAGTCGCGTTTACAGCCAGATCATTTAATTGACTTCAGTGTAGCGTATACGGCGTATACAGACAATTGATATTCATATCTATCTGTCCAAAATTATAGGTCAAAATGTAAAAAAAAAATTTTCGATCTATCTCTTTATCTTGTACAAAAGGAAACAGTCGGAAAGTGTCAAGACCCTTCGTTCTACGTGTCACACTAAATTTAATTTGACATAACAACTGCCCATTAAATGTTTGTCTATGATCGACTTATTGTAGAAAAAAAAAGGAAATCTCAAAAAGAATTATGTAAAATAAAATATATCAGTATGGTTATAGGTTTATATATATTCTTTATATTATATATATATTCTATATATATATTCTATATATATATTCTATATATATTCTTTATATTATATTTTTTTATTATAAATCTTTTTGATCTTATTGGAATTATTTTTAAAATGAAACGGTTTAAGCATTTTAAAGATTCCGGAAGCTATTATTGTTTTGTTTTATATATTTAAAATAGTATACTGATATGTCATTTTGTATTTTAATACAAATGTGTTTGACAAATTATCAAGGATATTTTTTTCTGATAAAACTTATATGTTCGATGCTTTGTAACTTATTTTTGTATCCATACAAATATTATGAAGAGTAATAAAGAATAATAATAAAATAGAAGTACAAATAAAAAACCAAATATAATAATATAATAGAACAATGTAGAGATTTAGCGCGATCAAGGCGACCTCTGGTAGCAAAGGGCGGCGTTGAGTTGTGCCACTCTGTGAATTTTTTTGTTAAATTGAGCGGAAAATGCAGCATGGAAGTGGTAGATTCCGAGTTGCTTCTGCCAACTTTGCTATGAGCGGGATACAGCGTGATGCAAGAAAAATGTAGAAATATTCGAATTTGAACAATATTTGCTTTAGACTGTATTAAGGTCATTAAGTACAAGAAAAAATAAAGAGAACCTAATATTTAGACACTCCTTTCTGCACTTCTCGTCAAATTTTGTGTGTAGTTATAAAAAAATAACAAATTAAAACTTGAGTATATTTTCAAATTTAGTATCATTTTTTACTTAATACAAAAGCTTAATTCTTATTCTGTACATAGAAACAAAATAGTTTAGACACAATTTTTTTTACAGCCAATAAAATATTTTAATGTTAACGTACTACTTAGAAATGAATTAACATTTTAAATACAGTTTTAAGCATACCGTGATGAATTTACAGTGAATTTTAATATGTCTAACCACCAAGTGATTGTATTATATATGTACAAATTGTATATACGAGGGACTTGAATTAAAAGGGAACACAGTAGAGATAAAATAGAAGGTAGACATCGTGGCGTTTGGTTCCGCCATTTAAGGATACAAAGATGATAATTAAAGAAAGTTAGGAACAGAGTTCGTATTTCTAACAATCCTACTCAAAGTTGCTTATATAATTAAACAGTTAAAACACAGTTATTTAAAAAAAATGAAATAATATTTTCCACAGTGTTCCACCACGTAATAATAGAGGCAATGAGCGAATGTCTGTATTTTTTTTTGCTTCCCCTATTACAAAGTATTCGAAAACCTATAGTATAAGTAATTGATCTTGAATTTAACGAAATAAACATATTAGAAAATACAACAGAACGTAAGTACGTAAGTGATATTAAAGCATATATACATTGTAACATTAGAACTACTCGTATTATTTTAGTAGAGCACATCGTTAGACACAAAAGTATTTTACTTAGCGTCACGATGATATATACTATAGATGAAACTTTGCGTTAGGACACATCGTTGCCCATTTTCCGGCGAATTCTGCTGGAAATGCGCATCACTACACCGCAGCGGCATTAAAATCTATTTTTATGGTCACATATTTTTATAAGTCAGTAATTATTGATGAAATCGGGCGAACAAACGCGAACGATGGCCGCGTCGAGCTCGTAAACACTCTAGTACTGGCACGTAAACAATCCGTCGCTTTGTAATTGAATGAGTTTGAATAACTCAAGTTGTATTCATTATTATAAATTAATTAGCAAAATTCAAACGTTCCCCCCGCTCGCGGTGTCGGGTCGACGATTTTGATGATATTATTGACCTTGATAACTTTCGATGTCTCGAATGAATCGAATGATTTATCGATTTTTATTTATTTAAGAAAGCACTCGTGTAGAAGTTTTAATTTTTGGTATTAGTGAGTGCAGTTTTTAGATAAGTCTAGAAAATCGTTTGGTTTTATTATTTAGAGATATTGAACGCTGGCTGCTGGGGAATTTAACGCTGCACTTCATTTGACCCTATTGGACTTATACCTTTAGTTAATTATATGTCCCGAAATAGACTGAGAAAAACATTATTGTTTGCTAAAAAACGTGCATCGTGTTTTTTGATAAATATATGAATAAATATGTTTAAAACATTTTTTTTATATAATATATATTTTTATTTGGTTCATTCTTTGTAAAGTTCCTTATAAGTGCCAATATACAAAGTAAAAACAATAGATATACACAGATTTGTTCAAAACATAATCTATATAAATAATGATATATGAGCAAAATGTATTACTCACTTCGCTTTGGCCGGATCTTCCCCGCTGTGTCGCTTTGTGTGTATGGTACCCTTTTCGACGGGCGCGAGTTCGCCCGTGCGCCCGGTGGCATCCTGTTGTTCGAGAAATTATTACTATTTATAGCATTAAAGATTGATTGTTAATTTTATGCAATAACAAATAATATTTCGACATGCCATATTTTTCTTGTTGCATTACAATAAAAGTGAGCGTGCATTTTACTTATTCTGTTCTTGTTATGATGTTTAATTAGGCAAAGGAAACACAAAAAACTATTTTTTCTTAATTTTATCTGAACCAATAATACTGCATTAAGACAAGGAACAAAAAATATATATAAATATCTACTTTCCAACTATGAAGGTAAAAATTGAAAAAATCGTATAAAGGACATTATTGTGCGATTGCACATATTAAACTTTTATAACATTTAAATAAATTATTTTGAGCTTTCAATTAAACACTACTTTCTAGTAGAATGATAGATTCTACCTAAATAAAATACCAACATATATTAAAACCAAAATAACCAACCTGTGAACCAGTCCCAGGTCCATCGCTGTGCCCAGACGTGGCTTTCCTCATCGAGGTGAGGCGATAGAAAGGAGGAGTTTCCGTCCTCTCTATGAGGCAGTTCAAAGTCTCCACAGTTTGGAGTTCCGTCATCATTTCATCTAGTAGCCTCTCTGGTCGGGATCGTGCTAGGTACAGGACTACTCGTTTTGCCTAAGGATTGAATAGTATTAATAAAAATATATGATAAAGTTATCGAATTCAATATAATTTTTATAAGGAATAACTATATTTAGAAATGTTTCCGTTATCTAAGCCGTGATAGAATAGTTAGTTACAGTACAGTTGAAACTTTAAACACATTATTAAGCACAGTATTATTCTTTTGAGGAATAATAAATTTTAAATGTGTACGGAAGGTTTAATAGGTACGCGAGAAGATAAAGAGAGTGAATTATTACCATATTCACATAAACTTTCTCAAAAACCCAAAAAGTAAATACGAAGAGCACAAAAAAATTGTGCGATAGCCACAGATTCTATACAAACTCATATATCATCTCATACATCGTCAGTAAACACATATATAGACATAATGCACAATGACAACCAAACATACACCACCTAGAGAGTACAATACAAGATGTAGCACCACTTAATTGGCAGCGCTCAGAGAACGGACTAAGCAGAGTGGGGCGAATGGAGACATTGTAAGCTCTTTTTGGTGTTAACTAGTGATTATTTATTCGAATTATCGAATCTTATCTTAATTGCTAATTAAAATGCATAACTTTAAATAAACAGGGTTTTTGAATATAAAACGTGTAGAATATTATAGGGTGTTAAAAATTTCATAGTTTCCCATCGACACCCCATGTTAGTTCGTATATTGGCAGGGGGTTGAGTCATGGCTTTGTGAGACTGATGGAGTAAAAGCAAAAGTGTTAAAAGTAACATATTAATTAGGCCGTCATGTGCAATAATTAATTTTTTTGAAAAAGGCGTGTTGGGCGGCACGCTCGTTGTAACCTTTTTTGATCGGTTTCAAACGAAACTTGTTGAAAAAACCCACACTTTTGATGTAATTCTCTACTCCTTTTTGTCGCGCGGGTACTTTTTACGCAGTAAAAATGATTGGACGTCAATAACAGCGTAGGGTAGTATTGTGTTTATAGGAAAAGTCATTGTTTATTTAATGTTATTAAAAAGTACTATATTTTGGTGGCAATATAAATGTCGAATAGGGGGAATGGAATGGAGAATGGTTAGGTCCTGGGTACTCTTTATCTATCCGGCTTATAGTTTTAGAAAATAGGCTTTAAATATGGCAAAATTAAAAACTCTTAGGTATATTTAAATATGCAGTGGCAAAAACTTTGTATATATTTCAAACAATAAAGTTAGTATTGTCAGGCATACAGGAAGTACTACCGGCAGACAGTTTCACTGAGAAGAATAGGCGAGAAACTCAAAAGTTGCTCCTTTAACATAACAAATGTTTAATTCTATACGTTAACTGTGCGTTATATGTTGTTGTTGTATGTTTATTATTACTTTAGGGTAAGAAAATATAAATAATAAAGTATATTAATTAGAGTTCGAATAGTGGTTTAAGAGTTAGTTTCACAAAATAAAATATTGGTATAGAATTTGAAAAACGCCTTCAAGATTTTTGCCTTTGATGATCCAGAAAAAAATTATTGGTGAAACAATTAGTAATTCACTTTATATGACGCTAGATCCTTGTTTTAAGGGCGTTGCGCTTTGTGTAATGGAAATTAAAAAATATAAATTAAATATAATTTGAGTGGGAATCGAATTCAGTTTTCGCTTGTACATTTAAATACTCTTATACAATATTATTACTATGTAATGAAATTGTTTTGTCTTATTTCCTTATTTCCAAAATTTCTGGCATACAGTAAAGTTTTAAAGATACTTACATATGACAGTAGTTCGTTGGGCGCCATCCCCGACACGATGATGAGATACCTGATAATAACTTTGAGATTGTTGGGCCAGCACGCGCACAGAGTAGACCAAAGCTCCTCAATCTCCTTCGGATGGTTGTCAGAAAACTACGGACAATTGAATAATACAAATAAATATACAACAGTAAACTTCATCTATAGTTACAGTTGGAACAAAATGAAGTTATACAATGTGCATGTAATTAGTATACATTTGTTAGCTGATTTCACATTCTATATATCCGAAGTAGCTCTGGACGAAGGTCTGGACAATGCTAGTTCCTGAGATTAGCTTTTTCAACCAAATAAACTTTTCACTCGTCAGCTTTATACATATATCTTTAAGATTTTTAAATTTTTTTTTGTTATCTGAAATTTACTTCAAACTATTCTTTTAAAATTAATGTTGTTAACTTCGATGCTGCGACTGATGACGTCTTTCGAAAAATCTATCGTCTTTTTCGTCAGCACGGAATAATATTTATTTATATAAATTAGATAAACAAACGAAGCAACCAAGTCGCAGCTTCACGCCTTCTGTCGCATAACAAAGCTAGTGTCAAGATTGTCCACTTTTCGTCCGAATTCCATACCCTTTCGTATGAAGTGGTGGAAGCAATTAAAATTATTAACATTACAAACGCTCACAAATGTACCTAGTTAATAGCAGTAATTATCAATCGGTTAAACGTGTTTCATTCACCATCACACAATAGATACCGGATAGGTAAACAAACAAACAGAAATCAAGCTTTAATCGGACATAAATCGACCTTTATTATAACACGTTGATGTTGTTTTGAATTTTACTAAGCTGTTGAATAAAGAGATTATGAAACACATTTTCGTCATATAATATAGATTTGATGAGTACTTATAATTTTAAATTTGACAAAATTTTTAAATAGTGAGATCACTAAATACATTTTGGTCTTGTAAAATGTCATATAGAGTTGACAAAAGATACTGATTTTAAATACGATGGTTGTTGTTGCCATCACCATGAAGAAGAATGAATTATTTTTATAAGCTCTCTCTGGTAAACAAAGCGGTTTATCAAAGCACGCAGGACAAGTCATTTGATGATACCATAGTTAGGTGAACCTATAAAATTCTATAAACCAATAAAGAATGATCACTTATACAAAATTTATTTTAAAGAATCAATCGTAAATGTATAAAACGACATCCGATCTGAAAGGTATTATTTAAAAAGTGTTAATTTTGTTACAGCTACATTAAAATATCTAATCATATAAAATTGCAATATTTGATTTCAAGTGCAACCGAGTTTCAGGGGCGCAGGGGCAACATGATAGAGAGCGTTACTGCGTACAAAAATGTTTTACAATATCACTCGCCTGATGATAATAATTCAATTTGCTTGCATTTTGTTTATAAAACACATAAAAGGTATTGTATTGGAAGCATCCTGTTTTAGCGGGACCTTTTTCAACAAAATATTTGTGTTATTATATTGTCAAACGACCACTACGTTTGATATGCAAATTGATTATGGGTTCGATTCCCGTCAAATAATAGTCCATATTATGTGTTTCTCAGGTGTTTGTTTTGGGTCTATGTAATTATTTATTGTAATAAATTAATCCATGTATACAACATGGAACTTTTACCTCATTTGAGATCGGATAACCGCGTGTGAGTTGTTCAAACATTTACCAAGTGTAACGGGGCGACGCGGAATTACCAGCAACAGGTTAAAAAGCGCCAAAATAAATTCTTAGTGAATTTTTTTGTAAGATTCTGCTTATAAGTTTGGAGTAACTCGAAGCTTTAACGAATACAGTTAGACATTTTTTTACTGTAGACCCATGATAAAATGTTACCCGAAGATAGAATAACACATATCAATAAACAATAAAATAGTAACTACATTTGTTTTTTTTACAAAAAGGAAAAAGGGCAACATGACTGCCATATTTGGTTAATTTGGCCAACAGAAATCCGAAAGGTTTTAATATGAGTGCGAGTTTGCATAGGCACTGTAGTGAGCGATCGCGTCAACAGAGGCGCGGCAAGGCTACCACCCTCACACACTACTTCAATAGAAATATATATAATATAGTATATACGTATATTATACTGTAGATGTTTCGGTTCCATTTAAGCTTATTAAGTCTTTCCTTTCGAGAAGATATTTTCGTCAGGTAAGATAAGATATGGTCTTGGTCACATACAGTGGGTGTAAAATAAGCGGAAAGGCGAGGGAGGAGTGTCTTAACATAAGCGGAAACAAACAATCGTCTAATAAGACCGGAGAAACATTCATACATCCGAAAAATCTCTCGAACTGGATTCGAACCCACTAACATTACGAACGGGAATACAATAGTTATGTAAATAGGCACGTTCACAGTATTGTGATCAACTACAGTCAGTGTACGCCAATTTTCATTTACCGTACGCGGGCACACATATAGTTTTCATTTTTAGGGTTCCGTAGTTTTTAAGGAAAAAAAAGAACCCGTATAAGACTGTCCGTCAAGACCCTTTAGCTCAGGAACGCTTGGATGTTTCGAGTTGAAATTCAAATCATATACTCAAACCTACGGCTTCATGATTACCTGATAAAAATATATTTCTATATATATTAAAAAAAGCCGTTTATATCTAAAAAAAAACGTTTATTTTAATACTATAAAAGAATCTAAATTAATAGCGTACTTCCAGTTGACGTAGCATTATGAAATTTGGCAGCTAGCATCTACAGGTAGTACTAGTTTAGGAAAAATATGAAAACTATACTTTTGTAGTTAAATCCTCAAAAATAATAGCAAGAAAACGTGTATTTCCACACTATAAAGGGAATCAAAATTAAAAGGGGACTTCCGGTTGACCTAGAATTATGAAATTTAGTAACTAGCATCTACAGGTAATACTAGTTTAGGAAAAAATCTGAAAAATATATTATTTGTGGTTATGTCCTCAAAAATAATCTTAAAAGGGTTTTTTGTGTATTAACGCCCCTAGTTCAAGTATCAGACGAAAAGGCTCTGGCTAAGTTAGCCTGAATTTCAGAAGAAGCTCGGGACTTTCAATTTTTGTACGAACCCTCGGTGGGCGAGTTTGACTCGCGTTTGTCCGGTTTGATTCTCTATTTAGTGTCATCAGTATTTTTGTGGAGCGATTTTTACGCGAGTCCGTGTGTTATACGATTTATTTAAATAACATAAAATGAATTTGGTTATAAATGTGCGACGTACGATGTAGCTCTGAGTTTGATTCATGCCAACGGTCAAATATATATATTATATTTTTGAATATTTTTCGTTTCCTAAAATATTTATAAATGTTTTATTTAACTACAATGCTTGATTATTGTGTAGGAGTTTTCTTTTATTGTGTTAATAAAATAAAATAATTAATGTAAGCAAATAAATAGTGGGGAACTGAGTGTCTTAACACTAGGTTTCCTCTGCCAACCCTGCAGTGTGCGGGATACAGCGTGAAGCTGATTTAAAAAAATTAGCGTTCCGGCATAATATTCCAACACAATAAATTAAACAATATTTTACACAAAAAGTAAAATTTGGATACAAAATCAAAACAAAATAATAAAATTCTCACAAACGGTACCGTAAAGTGACTATTTCCCATGGACCTGTTTATTCAGCCCCTGCCTACAGGTGAAAGGGGTAGGTTCCTCCCCCCGGCTATTTAATTTGTCGTAGCGCCAAAACTCAATAAGGTACAAGCTCCAGTTGAATAATCACTATGCACGCCGCCGGAACTAGGAACTATATATATATATATACCGTGAAATCTGTTTATTGAATATATATATATATATATATAAATTAATCATTTACTGTTCCGATCTTCATTTATTCATTAATTATTTTCAATTCTTTGCTCTGGTAACAAGGCAAAGAGTGGCGTTCAGTTCCGCCACTTAACACGTAATGTCTCGAAAATTGGGTCCTGCATCCGGTAAAAAAAAATATACTTGACAGATTCTTTTTTTATTGTTGATATATCCTGACTGAACGTTATGTAGATAATTCTAGGTTCTGCATAGAATAAAAAATAACACAGGTTCTTGTTATTTCCGCATAGCAGGTTAACAAGAGGGAATTTAGTGTAGCTTCCGTTCCCCGAATTTGCCGAATTCAGCGCCGCGTTTTTTACAAAACTGCAAAATACACAAACAAATTTCCTCAACAAATACTTGAAAACGTCCTCAAAATTCCATATCTCAATACAAAATAAAATAACTGTAATTGACTTATTAAGTTAAAATTGATGAGGCACGCCGTCGAGGAGTGATTAGTGCCGGTGTCTGGCGTTGATCAATCGACTACATGAATTACAATACGATGTACGGACGGGAGGAGAGTGGACTGAAAATTATTTATATTTCCAAGGGTTATATAAATAAATATTTTTATTTATATTAATGTAAGTAAAAATATTTTTTAATAATTAAGTATTAAGTAAACGTCTAAAAATTTGAAAGTAGCGAGATTTGCACCCGTGCCTCTTTGGAAACCGTCCAAGCGCTCTGACCAAGTAAGCCATACGTTCTCATCGAGGACAGTCGAGTAATGAACTTTTTATAACATGCACATTTATGATATATATATATATATACAGTTTTTATAAAATTGAAAAGCTAAAAGCCTCACCACGTGGGCTGGGTCAAGTTTAGACCCATCGGTCAAAGGTAGCGCGCGCCTGTTGCGCAGTAAACTATTTTATTATATAACCTACATATAAAAGAAACGAAACAACACTATTGGTCAATGATAATTCGTCGGCTTAGAGCTTATTCAAGAAATTTTCGAAAAAGACAAAAAGCTTTTTAAAAACGATGAGTTTACAGATATTAACAAAAAGGAATTTTTTTACAATTTCGAAAATTGATTTGTATTCTCTGCTATGTGAAATAAAATAGTTGTTTATTTTTTATATGAACCTATTAGTCAGCTATATTCTGTACTGGTTTTTTTGTCCTGCGCCATCGAAATGATTAACGTCATGTTATATATACTAAAACTTTCCTAGATAAATGGACTATTGAAAACAAAAAGATTTTTTCAGTTCGACCCGGTAGCTTTTCAGATTAGTGCCTTCACGTAAACAAACTCTTCAGATTTAAAAAAAATATATAGATGCTAAGAAGAAAGTCGTTTTCATTGAAATAAAATTGCTATTTGTCATTGTTAGTAATATATGCACCATTCCAAAAGTTCCTAAATATTCAAGTATTTACTAAGTTAGTCAGTTTAAATTCAACTCACACAATGAATAAAAATATAAACATTCAAGCAACAAAAAATCATTATCTTGAAAAAATACTTAAATAATATTTTACCTTGACTGTAATGTAAAATAGATTGTTGAGGACCATTTCAGTAGCCTCCACGGAGCCAAGTCCTTCACGCCGTCCCGTCCGCCCCGCCTCAGAAGCATAATACTGAAACAAAATATGTATATATATATATTTTATATTAATATTCTATTAACAAGTATAGTAGACGAAAGATTTTTGTATTTTTGTTGGAAAATCACGTATTTGTATCGGATTAGCAAGACTTTTATTAGTTAATAGAATATCATCATTTAAACTATTTATTCAATTAAACACAATACTTACATATCATGTTTTACTTTTAGACATTAGGTTTATAAAACTATACCTAATAGTAATTACATTAAGTTACATATACAAATAAATTTTATTAGAAAAGCGCATATGCGTAACATTTATTTTTCCCGCCAAAACGATCGACCACAGATTAAATACCTAGTTAGTGCAGCTACCTTGCAAAAAAAGTCAAAAAGAAAAAAAAATATTATCACAATAATAAGACTATATACAATACAATATAATTACTTTTTAAGGGATTAAAATTTTAAATTAATGGCAATAACTCTATACTATTAAAAATATACATTTTTGATTATTATACTAACTTCTTTCTACATATGCAATGTGCAGTTTTATAAAATTTGGAAATATAATTATAAAAATCATTTCATTCTCGATGTAATAGATAAATTTAAATTTATCTAAATTATCTTATAACTTCTCTAGACATCGTTCAATAATATTATTTACATCCATAGATCCAGATATTTTTTTTTACTTCTTATTCTATATTAAGCACCATTCACGGAGACCTATAAATTAACCTTTTTTGATTTGTTTACCTATTATCGCTCATTTCGTGCAACTCAACTTCAACTTACTTTTTGACAAATTGTGCTATTAGGACATTGTTGTACTAAAGAAAGATCAATAAATTTAACCCATTTATATGTCAATGACGTTTTTTTACTAAAATCATGTTTTTCAGATGTGTTTTAATAATATAAATAAAGGGAGTGTTACAGATATGTCACACTGTCTTATAAACGCATAATAAAACTATGATGAATGAAAAGCTTTAAAACAATTATTTTGCTTATTATAACATACTGCTAAGCCACGTTTTTCACAAACTGTTTCTGACACTCCAGAACAATTTGGATATTCACATCTGACTCTTTTTTCGGCCCAAGCAGGCCAATGACCGACTTGATTCTTTCGTACTGCTACTGGAGGAACGTATTGAGCCGGACCTTTAAGGTTCTTAGCCTGTATTTCAGACTCAATACTTCTTCGCTTTGTTTGAAATTTGATACCTAGCTTACATAATATAGCGGCGATTTCTTTGCGAAAATTAGCCGAGGACAGTTGCATATCTTGGGCATTCTTAACTTTTCGTACTTGTTTATACAATAACCAGGCATTGAACATAACAAGGTATAATAAATGATAGAATATGCGGATTTGCCATCTCTTGTTGCGTTTATATAATTATTTAGTTTTAATAATTTTATTTTGTACCGGCCCATGATACTGTGAATTAAATCAACGCCGCCCATGCGGCGGTTATATTCTCCTACAATGCTTGATCTCTCAATGGTCACATATCTTTATTTTAATTTATCGTATCTGGAAACTTGAGTCTTCGGCACGAAGCTTGCACATACTTTCTTGTTTTTCCAGGCAACCGTTGATATATCTGTACCTTCAACGCTGCCAATATATTCTACAGAGTAGCCACGTTCTTTTTTTGAGATCTTTTTGTCAGTAGGCAGTTTGCAATTAGGTATGCGATTACGACGTACCGTTCCAAGACTTAAAATGCCTTGTCTTGCCAGATACGCCAGAAACGGCAAGGATATAAAGTAATTGTCGAAATAAAGGCGGTAATTGTTATTCCGCGGAATATTACGCGAAAGACGGACGACAACATTTTGAAGCGGCAACTCAATCAGGTTCACCAGACTGAACTGTATTTTCTGCTCCGACATAATTTTTAATTTAAATTTGAGTTTGAATTTGTTTGATTAGTAATGTCGTATATAAGTTCTTTAGGAAATAATTTGTAAAAGAATCAAAAAGGAGAACCAAGCTCTAAAAACTCCTGCGGAAGCATCTCATCGCCTATAAATCGGAGTAATGGCTCATTTAGTTCTAAGTTTCTCTTTCTTCATGTAATATTATTTTTTTCTCTATTTTGACGACTTGAAGAACTTTCTAGTTGCGGAGATGTTGTAGCAATGGCTGCTTGTTGGGAAACGATAGCGTTGTACGTAATTTCGTCATATATGAGATTTAGGAAGCCATCCTGTCGAGAAGACAAAAGATCAATGTACTACACTTTAGGAACATAATAACACAATGTGACAGAAATGGCACATACAGAAAATCAAAAATTTTACCATCAATTGTCAAATATTATGATACAAAAATATAATATAGGTATCAATATTCACCAAATACTATTGTATTTACACACGTTTTTGTATTTTTTTTTAGTTTTTCAATATTTGGTCGTTAACGCATTTTACAAATCGGCGGAAACTGAAGTTCGACTTTATTCCACTACTTGTAACGACGTCTAGTTCTCAATTATTTGTCTAAAAACCAAAGATAGATTCGTAACGGATATGACTCATTGAATAAAAAGAAAATAAAACATCAATTTGAGATTTTAGAAGGAGTTGATCGGTTTCTTACAGTAATGTCACACGGTTATATAACTCTCGGGTTAACTCTCATCAAGAAACAGTGATGATAAAGCGCGGCATTGAGTACAACCACTCAACATGGAATGCCTCAAAAATTTGGCGGAAAGTAGGAAACAGAAGTGTATAGGTTCCCAGGTTCTCTCTACCTACCCTTCTATGCACACAGTCTGAATATGTAGTAGTTTCGTATATAATTCTATAGTACAATTAAAGTTACACAGTATGATCACGGAGAATGACCACGGAAAAGCGACCAATGGCAACAGAGAGAGAAGAAAAAATGGGAACATTCCAGAGGGCGGCAGTGGACGAGGCGAAAGAGGTATGCAGAAAGGCGAAAGACCTATGCAGAGGCTCGCTGGCTACCCCTTTAGGGATAAAGCGAAGTCACGCCAAAGAATTCCGCTCTTAATGAAGGTTTTAATAGAGGTTAAGTTCTTGAAAGGCTAAAACTTTCTAATAATTAATAGAATACTTACTGTGGAGCACATCTCAATAAAGCCCATGGGTGTAAATAATTAAAGCACTAAATAATAGTATTATTTAACTGAAATTATGTTTCAGGTGGATACTCTTTTTAAATAAGAACATCTTACTTACTAATCTTATAATTGTGAAAGTTTGTGAGGATGGATGGTCAAAACATTTCTTCCAAAATGTGTTACAAAAATTCCTAATGAAATAAACACAATCAGAAAATACAGGCTCAATAACCATCCGTAAATCCTTCTTTGGCAAGAGCGTCAGCAATTTCGTTACCTGAAATATTAACATGTGAAGGAATCCATTGTAAAACTATTAATTTATTCTGCTGATTATACCTATGAATTAAATTTAAAATATTAAATGCTACGGGAATATCTTTAGGATTAGAGGTACATCGAGCTATGTGTTGAAGAGTTCTGACTCTTTGAGTCAGAAACTATGACAAATTTGTTATGATTTACTGACGAAATATACGATAGTGCTTCACTAATGGCTATTAATTCTGTATCCATGATAGATATTATTACTGATTTGAAATTTTATAAATTCCGAATTTAGGCCATCGTAAAACTGATGTATTGCCTGATGTATCGCTTCAAGTATCTATAAAGATCTTATGGAAGCCATTGTAATTATCGTTTATAAGCTGTTGGCAGTAATTACCCAAGAAATCAATACAAACGGTTCATAAATAAAAAAGTTACATCAGTTTAAAGTACTCATATCAACAAATTCACTAATTGTAATAACAAAATTATTTTATACAACTGTTTTACTAAATTGGTTAAATTTCTTAATAAAAAAAAACTCGAGATTGTATTATGATAAAAACACGGGAAAATCTGCACATGCCCTGTACGCGCACTTACCTTATACCTATATATCGTATACTTAAATATATATTTTTAAATACAACATTTTTTAATAATTTTAAATTAATTAATGAAGCCGTTGTGGCGCACTGGCGTAAGCGTGCGACTTTGAACGTAACGGTTGTGGGTTCAGTTCCCACTCGGAGAAATTAATTATAATTTATTAATATGCGGCGGCGGGCGTAGACGCAAGCGTCCGCTAGTATAATAATAAGTTTAAGCCGTCGAAGCCGCGTTTGGACCCCTAGTTACTTATAAAAAATTCTAAAAGAAACTATGGGGCAGAGATTTCAGGTCATAAGAAACTTAGCTAAAAAAGTTTTGTTTTTATTATCAGCTTCACGCTGTATCCGACACACAGAAAGATAGGCAGAGGGAACCTAGTGTTAAGAAAGAAGTCCATTCCCCACTTTATGCCGAATTCTGGAGGAATTACGTGTTGAGTGGCAGAACTCAACACCGCGTACCAACAACACTTTGTATGCTTGCGCCACGACTGGCCTCAGCTTTTTTTTTTAAATTAACCCTAAATATGCAAACAAGAGTGCCTAATAATCGTGTCACCGGTTCACTCAAGTAGGCTCACAAATGCGTTACGTCGTCGTCTGTTTTCGTCCCAAAGGAAACTTGTCAACAAGTAGGTAACGTTGTTGTTACGTATTGTTCAATGAGTATTATATGGCAGCCTCAAATTATTGTCAGCGGGAGCTGTAACGCTTTACATCGATTTTCTTAGAAAGTTAGGTATTCAACTTGGAAAAATGATTAACATATATAGTAGATATTGTTTTTCTTAACCTTGAGTTCCGCCATTCAACATATAATTTCGGCAAAAATGGTATGTTTGTGTGATCAATTGCCTGTCCTCCACAACAGGAAACAGAGCGACTGCTTGTCAACTATCAACTCTTGACCGAATACAATTTGAAATATGTTGCAAGCTCACACCTACAATCATTAAAAAAAAAATCTGAAACAAGCCTAAATAGAAATCCTTAAAAATATTCTGAATCATATTTATAACGAGTCATGAATCAAGGAATGTGTTATACTTAAAACTTAGTTTAACCATTCAAAATATACATATTAGAAAAATAAAAACAAAACAAAAACAAAGTCTGCACACAAAATTATAAATTCATTCGAATCCATATTTAGCGGCCACTATGTCTGACGTGCATTTAGCTTTAACGGATCACAAAGGGGCAAGTTTGAAAAGATTGACACAGCCTATAATGACAAGTTAACCAGGCTTGCATGTCCAAATCAATTATGTAGTCATGTTGGCCTCCAACTGCAGCTTCGTTTGGTGGTCAAATAGAAATAAGTAGGAGTTATGTTATATATTATTTTCTGAGATTTCTAGATAAACAACTCTCTTCTGTTTATACTTTTTATTATGTCATACATAAACCCACCTTCCTTGATAAATGGAGTTCCTAAGACCAGCGCGTTTAATCAAACAAACTCTTTAACTCTATTACATTAGTATAGGTGATTGCAATATAAATAAAAATCGATGGTAAACTACTACTTTATCATTCTGTAAGTAAAGTTCAAACGCTATTACTGTTCTGTTAACGTACAAATTACCGTTTATATTATTATTTAAAATAAAACTGTTAGTTAGTTATGAAAGGCCTTAAAATAATATTATTATAATTTTAAATTTAACATTATTTTCAATGTTCGATCTGATTAATAACTAAAATGTAATTATATCATCATCATCCATATATTTCCATCATCTAGTCCGCATACATCGTTAACGTCAATAAATTGGACGAAAAGTATATAATGGAGTGTTATAGCACTAGACTAACGTAGCGCCCGATGGACACAGTTCAAAAGCTCTGACCATTGAGCAATACGTTCTTATCTTATCAAGCTTATCTATA
>DWAO01000323.1:0-27562 GCA_018230605.1 Heliconius congener
GTGGGGAACGGAGTGTCGTAACACTAGGTTCCCTCTGCCTACCCTGCTGTGTGCGAGTTACAGCGTGAAGCTGATTTTTTTAAAATAGAACATAGATAAGTTAAATTGATTAATAAATTATTGTGTTTAAATGTTTTAAAATTTTTGAGGAAAATCGGGTGTTTTGTTTATGAACTCACATGAATCTGTCATATTATGTAAACATTTTAATGTTTTAACACAAGGCTCTCTCTCCTACTATGTGCGGATACAGTGTGAAGCGTAAAAAGAATTGAAGTAAAAGAAGTGAAGATTAAAAAGATAATAAAAATATATTTGACAAGAGTTTCTCTAATTAATTTAGAGGTTAGGAGATATATGTATGTATATAGTGGCACTAAAAACGTTTATGGCCCTAATATTTATTGTCCTTGGCATCGTGTAGGAAAACAAGAGATTAAATTTACACATTTAACTGCCTTATAGTTTGTAGTTTACTAATAATATAACATATTACATACATAATATGATACATTTTCTATAATTTCTAATTCGTCTGGAAAACAATAGAGGGCCCTGTGGTAACCAGACATAAAACTAAATCTCTTATGACCCCCCAGAGGCACTTACATCTGTGATGAAAGTTTGTGGAGCATAAATCCAGAATATCACATTTATTTATTATCTTGCTAAGACTTACTTTAAATTTTTTATTTTTTTAATTTGTATTTTTAAGCAATAAATTTGAGGCCGCTCGGCGCAGTAGCGTAAGCGTAACTATAAACGTGTCCGTTGTGAGTTCGATCCCACTCGGAGAATGAAACATTTAATATTTTATATTTACTCGCTAAAATCCATTCAGTTTACAATCAAATATGTTATATAAATAAAAAATAAACTAAACTACTGTTTTAGGTATGCACTATAAAATATTAACCGCATTTTCACCGCAGCCAGTGCTGGTCAATTTCCGCAGCTTTTTATATTGTAAAATTTATTGGTCTTTGTGTTTTTGACTTTTACAGAAAATTCATATTAAAGTTTGTAGTTATTGTATTGTTTTGTATTAATTTATTGATAGATTTAAATTACATAGTTTAAGTAAATTTACTAAAGTGATTTTTTTGCCACGTAATATTGAAATTAGCTTAAAAACAATTACAAATCGTTCTATAAATTCTGTAAGCTCAACTAATATATTGTTTTTTTGAAATTGTTTGTATCAATGTGCAATATTTATTTTATTTTAAAATAGATATTCTTTTAGAAATAAAATCCGAAAATATATTAACCAAAATGTCGATAAGTTGTTTTTTTTTAATAAAACAATTTCATGAGGGTAGTCGTGGCGCAGGGGTATAAGTACATTTTATATGTTTAACTTTAGACATTTATATTGTTATTATTATTTAAGCATTGTTTTAAAATAATATAATATTGCAGTATTTAATGATAACTTTTTTAACTAACCTCTTTTTCTAATCCCTCCCAATTCCAATCCAATTATCAGATAATATTAATCTCTATGTATAAAAACATCTTGCCAAGAAATAAATTTTCGCGAGAACAGCAATCATAAAAACAGATTACAATGTTAAGCTTTTCTTACATCTTTTCAATGTTTCAGTCCTCAGAAATGTTGAAAATTTTCCTCAAAAGAAAACAAATGAAGGCGTTGTGATTTATTTTCTTTAATATAGGCACGCTTCACATCCAAAGTGATTTATAGGTTTGTGTGTACAAAATTTTCCACAATATGAACATCCTGTTATGTACCTATATATACGTTTCTTGCATTTCCCCTTGGAATAAAATTTTATCTATTAAATTTATTCATAAAATTATCCAATTTTTAATGAAGAAACGCCGCGCGCCGCGCTTTCCCATGTTGCCAGAATGAGGAAACGTAATATTCAGAATCGAACTTACAACCGTCGCGTTACACACTCGTTCCACTGCGCCACGACTACCACAAAATCATTATATTGTCTTAAATCTAAAATAAAACATAAATTTTATATATATATTAATTTTTTTGTACGTCCGTCATGGAACGTGGGACTGTTCTCACGGATATAATACCAAAAATGAGTAAACGACGTCCTCGCAGCATTGTTCCTCTTGCTCGTGGAGCTATCGTTATTATGCATTGCCAAATAACTTCTTAACATCTAGAAGTTTTTCTGCTTATTCATTTAATGAAACATAAATACAAAATATAATAAAATATTATTCTGTAAAATTTGATATTGATCTGACATTATTTGCATTTCAATTCAAATAATTGCTTAATGTTAAATTTAGAAAATAAAAGATAATTTTAATCAGCTTCACGCTGTGCACGCAGCAGTGTAGGCAGAGGGAACCTAGTGTTAGGACACTCTGTTCCCCACTTTCCGCCGTACTCTAGAGCCATTGCGTGTCGCTTTGCCTCAACACTAGAGCGAAGAAATTAATTTTTTTATTAATAAATATATAATCTCTTCGAGTGGGGATCGAACTCAGAGCCAGACGATTTTACAGTCACATTTTATGCCCGTGCGCCACGACTAGCCTCAAAAGAAAAGATAAATTAGAAATATTTGAAAAAATATGAGTGACATTTTGATCCAATTTCAAATAAATGCTCAATAAAAACATTATATTTAACCTCCTAATAACTTTTAACTCCATTTTAAAACAATTAATTTAAAAAAATTAAAGTGTCTGTCATATAATATTGTATGTTATCTGTTCACTCCTTTGACATACCTATTTAGGTATCTAATAACAAGCAATTACTTGTATTGTTTGTTCATATGTATCGTGTAACGCATGAGATACAATACCCTTGCAGAGGCATTCTCGCATGACCGACAACAATGATATAAGATCAATAAATAATACGCGTCCGTTTCATTTACTTTGCTATTAATTTTATTAATGTTAATGACGTAATTGCAATTTTTTATATTGTATTTTGGCAAGTTTCCTTTAACATTTAGTGTGTTTCATTTCAATCGGCTTATAATTAAAAAAGTTACATCATTTTAAGGAATATTATTCTACAAAATTGCTATATGTAAACTTCTTGATTAAATTGACTGAATCTTTGCTTTTCAATATAGATTTTTTTTTTAACTTCACGCTGTATCCCGCACACAGTAGGGTAGACAAAGGGAACCTAGTGTTAAGACACTCCGTTCCCCACTTTCCGCCGAATTCTGGAGGCCAGATGAGTGGCAGAACTCAACGCCGCGTTTTTGCCTTGACACCAGAGTGGAGAAATGAAAACATAAATGTAAATAAAATATTTCACTCCCTCGAGTGGGGATCGAACCCACAATCAGCCGCGTTCGCATCTACACTTTGTGCTTCACTCATCGGCACTCAACGACATCTGGCCTCAGATATAATATAGATATTATTTTTAAAATTAGAAAACAAAAGTAAATTAACAATTATGTTGTTAACAGGCGACACCGCGAGCGGACCGCTAGTATAAACTATATGATTATCGAGATAATCTAAAAAGAAGAAGCTTCCAAAATTAATATTTCCAAATGATAGTCATATAGCAAATACACAGCTAATACAATTACAACTTATTAAAGAGTTAAATATGTATCAAAAGATCCATTCAAGATACATTGCTCTCTTTCTCGCTGTATCGGAGGGCGGCCCATCAAAGCCACGCTTAGGAGAACCCACTCGGCGGCTTCGTGACCTCATTCCTTATATTTAGGTCGATAGCTCATGAATTTTAGCCAAAATAAATCCCGATAGAAACTCACTGGTTAAAGTTAACTAAATTAGCCATATGAACGTGGGTTATTCAGTAAATTGTATGTGTTTATGTAAGATCCGTTGTTTTAGCTAACTTTGTGTTTAAGATTAAAAAGTATTTTTTTGGGATCGCTGTATCTCGCACACAGCAGAATCGACAGAGAGAACGTGCTGTTAAGACACTCCATTCTTCATTTTTCACCGAAGGAAGGTGGGGAGCCGGGTGGCCTGTGCCCACCCCAGGATGTTCAGTTGCCCATCCCAGAAATTTTACTTACAAGAAAATTTACCCCGAAAAATTAAAAAACAACATTTACACGAACATACCTGTTCAAAGCTAAAGTCCAGGCCCCCCAGTAAATAATAATAATAATAATAATAATAAATATTCTTTATTGCACCTTAACAAAAAAAAAATAAAACAATGTAAAAGCTTAAAAATAATTTTAAAAAAAGTACAATAAGGCGGCCTTATCGCTTAAAGCGATCTCTTCCAGGCAACCTTTGGATGTCGGAGTTGTGTAAAATATCTCTAGTAACGCTAACGTCTGCCATACTAGAAATAATAATAAAATATACGTTTTTAGTCTATAGATACAGACGCATGATAAAATTATGTTTATATTTCTCACATCAAAAACTCAACAAAAACATAAATCAATATGTAATCATACGTCCTAATGGTAATTTATCTTATATCTGTCTGTACGTACATTTTATGCAACGATATATCTTATAGCCAACTTTCAATTCGTAGATTATCAGTTATGATCGATTAGATTAAAGTAATTGCGTGTTACATTAGGTTTAGAAAGTTATTCATTATGGCACACCCTGCCTCTAGACCAGCTTAAGAAGCACATGCTATTTTCATAGTAATTTGAATATATTAGCTAAATAGCCTATCAAATATTAGATAGCGCGTAGAATAATTATAGATATTTAAAAAAAACAAATCAAAAATCAGCTTCACGCTGTATCTATGGCATACGGTAGGCAAAGGGAACCTAGCGTTAAGTTGACATTTCCCACTTTTCGCCATGTTCTGGAGATATTGCGTGTTGAATGGCGGAACACAACGCCGCGCTTTGGTGTTTAATATTTTAAAATTAATTGTATATATATATATATATATATATATACTCTTTATTGCATTTTGTAAAAGTAATAAATGCAATATTTTATAAAATTCCTGACAACTTATCTCTAAAAGAAGTTTCTTCTGGTCAACCTATGGGTATGGTAGAAAGTAATCTTTTTACAAAGTGTAAAAGTATTTGTTCATATAGATTATTTATAAACTATACTTATACGTTATCGTCGATGCTGTCGTTAATAACTAAATTGGACGTGGTAATCTTATATTTGATTTAAATTATAGTTCATATATTAAGTAGGTTCGCATTTCTAAATAAGTATTGACAAAAACCACAAAATAGAAGGCATCGTTGGACTTCGTCACCATTTGATATTCGTTCATTTTGTATTATGTTCATTCGCTCATTTAGATATCTGAAGTTGGTCCTTAAAAGTTGACATTACGTACCCTCTATTTACATATCTTACAAGACGCAGGATACTGAGACGTAAGTGGCGAAAATTGACTCTGCACTTTGCCTACAAGAAGTGAGAATAATACATTCCCCCCGAACGAAAATCGAACCCACAACCGTCGCGTTGCAATTATCCATTGTCCCAGTGATGATGATGATGACTTACATTTTTCAATTCTTTAAGAATGATTTTGATGACAATTTACTTTTATTACTTTTACTTAATAGCGTTTGACATATTTCTGATTTTAGGAATCTTAATATAAAAAAGAGATAATTCAGGATGGCCTACAAGCAGTTTATTACAAAGTTGACTTATACAAACAATATTTCTGAGTGAATAAATGTAAATACACAATCAAATATAATTAAAAAATCATTACTTTAAGACGCCTTGGAACTTAAACTTGTGAACTTGTATTTCGTCTTCGGTTACCGTAATAAAAACTTCCATTTATTCTTCCATTCATTTCATTTTGATTAATACCTATTTATTTCCATTTCGTTATGTTACGAAAACAAAAATAAACTTGGTTTCCGTTATATCTTTATTTTTATTTATAATCGCACTTATAAACTTTAATTATCCCTGAACGTAAGTGCTTAAAAATAAATCAATACAAATATAGGTAGTGATTTAAAATCAATTAAAAGCTTTTCAAATCTTTGAGTGCAGTTTAAGGTATTAGAGTAAAATAATTTATATAAATGTTGATAAATAGAAGAACGATAAAACAGCGGTTCGTGGCTTTGTCAGATCGTCTGAATGCCTTAAAGTTATTTGAAGCCTGGAAACTGACTGGAGACACGAAGGTTGTGGACTGATTTCCCTGTCTGGGAAATGCTTGGTAAAACGCGGCGTTGAGTTCCGATGAAGCGTAAGTCTTGAAAACTGGACAGAATGTGGAGAACGAAGAGAGTCCCTCCTCTCCGTTCTCCATTAACATTAAATTCCCCTTGCTTATCCTTAGAAAAGGAAAAAAATAGATATTGATAAATATTAAGAGTATATAAAATTTATATCACAGATTCTACTTTCATAAACACGTATTCACTATTCAGTATACTCGTTAAAGATTTCTCTCCATATATTATGTAAAAGCAGCCTTTTCTAATCTAAACAAAGATTGACTTTAAAATTTAAATCTCCTCACGTAGGATTTGCGGATACCCACCGTAACACTTGCCACTGTTACTACTGTTGAGCTAAACTTTAATACCGACATACATTAATAAACAAGAAATATATTTAACTTGTAATATGTATAACTAAATTGGAAACAAATAAGAGGCCAGTAAGAGGCCTGGTGTCGAGGCAAGGCGCGGCGATAAAGCGTGAAGTTCCAAAAAAAATCATTAATTGATTCGTATCTCTTTAGAAAAAAAAATCTTACTTTATACATTTCCTCAGACTTTGTACTAAATGTTGTAGGGCAGTTAATATTTGATTAAGTTTCAGGTTTACCATATTCACGTTTATCTCCAAATTGAACACACGAACATGGATACTTCAATACAAAAACTGTTTACCGCAATAACCTAGTTAAAAACTGAGTTGAATGACGTCGTTGTAACTTTCGATGTATTTTAGACGTGACGCTTAATTAAGTTTTAAACACAGATGCTACTCAGGTATATGTTATTTTTTTTTAAATCATACATTTTCCAGAGCAGCAGAGAGAGCCTAGTATTAAGACAATCTGCACCCCATTTCCCGCCGAATTCCGTAGGCATTGCGTCTTAAGTGGCGGGACTAAACGCCTCGATTCAAGCTGTCGCGTTTACAGTATCACGCTTATGACCCTGCGCCACGACTGTCCCCAATTTTCCCCTTATGGTGACCTAAAGCTGCAATGATACCATGTAAACAATAAATAAATCGAATTTTAATCAAATTGTAATAAATCCCACTCAATCAAAGTAGAAAAAGAAACGTTATCAACACAACCAAAGGAAGGGTGATGGCGTAAGAGTATGGAGGTCGCTTTTCTAATATCCGCCCTTGAGAATTGAGTCGTCTTGCATTTGTCTGTCGTTCCGAGCCCCGAGGTGGGTGACCGCGAAGTGGGTCATATCTATTTATAGCGAATGGGCTAGTTTGACAGACCGATGCCTGTTACGCAAGCCACGGAAACTAGACGATGGTATTCGAGTTAAAGAACTTCGTGACAATTTTCACTTATGAATGGATGAGAAGCTTTTAAATATTTATACCTTTTTACTCATATATGTTGTGTAAATATGTGTTTTTTGCATTATTTCTGTTGCTGGATGGAAAGTGGAATGCGTAATACGTTATTACATCATCGAAACTCGTCTATTAGGCGATACCACCTAAGGCAGCAGACTAACTTCTTTCAAATCCAAAAAAAATACTAGTAAAACGTCAAGTTGTACAGATCTTGGGTACCTTCAGAACTCGACGGTAAGTAGGGAACGGAGTGTCTTAACACTAGGTTCCCTCTGGTTACCCTGTTTTGTGCGTAATACAGCGTGAAGCTGATTTGATTTAATATTTCCAAAGGGTTCATTTAACCATTTTTAACCAGTTCCAATATACCAATACAGATACATACAAATTTCGTTTATATATATTGTGTTCTAATTTTGATGATAATTATTCTAAATAATAAATTTAAAAAACAATGAAATGAACGCAGTCAGTTTCGTATATTTTATCATAAAATCTTAATGTACATTCCATTACCATAATTGTCTTCAACGTATAATATACCTAATGGTGTCTCAACAGGAAGTCGTCTTCAGTATCTTCGTCTAATATGGTATACATTTCTCCTTATAAAGTAATATAGTAGAATTTGCACTTCTGTATTATTTCTTTCTTTACTTGCAATTTTATTTACTGCATAGAAAAAATATATAAATTGTTTGGTTAATGGCGGAACTCAACGCCTCGCTTTGCCTTGACACAAACAAGAACGAGAAGAAATGAAAATATTAAATATTTCATTTTCCTCCATTGGGAGTCGAAACTCTCGCGTTTACAGTTTACACACTTATGCCGCTGCGCCACGACTGGCCTCAATGAAAAATCGTTCACGTATATAATTTAAACATTTCTATCCAGACAATACTGTATTTACACTATGTAAATTTTTGGAAGAGAGTTCGTCGTAAATATAAATCATCAAATTTGTTTAAAGTGCTGGTAATCTAAATATTGTAACAGTAGTCTCTCTATTTTAGCTCAAAATATTTTACAAATTGTAATCTTATTATATCTTTTATACAGAGTAACTCGATCGACGGATCAACGGTAGTCTACGTGTAGGGGTGAATAGTAATTTTTTTTCGATACAGCCCTTGAAAGCTTATGCTAAAATTTAACTTTTTAAAAATCTTTTTAAATTTTTTTAGATCGATAGTTTTTTACTTTAATACAAAATTACAATATTTTAATGCAATTTTTTTTATATAATACAAAAGACCTATTATTAAGCTCTATTGGGGATCAAAAAATCACTAGCGCAGACCCAAAAGTCGGGCGGTATCGCTAATTTGGTTCAAGAATCTGGTTTTTAGGTCTAGTATCTGCTGAGCCACTGAAAATTGTTGAACATTATTGTTGTTTCCAAGGTGGATTCCCCTACCCATAGACTACCGACTATAATCGACATCTATCGAGTTTTAGCCCTTAAATAATTTAATATAGTATATCATAGCTAAATTGTAGTTTAAATATATAATCACACCCATGCCTCGGCATGGGCGTAGAAATAGGGGACCGGGACTAGGATGACTCTGCTCCTATCCTGCTGTGTATAGGGTACCGCGTGAACCTGAAAGAAAAACATATAATTCTTTTCTTTGCTTTAAAAATGGACACGACGCTTGCCTTGTTTGCTTTTCATTCATTTAATATAAGATTTTAATAGTTTTTAAAGTCGTTTTACTCTAATTTGTATAATAAGTTAAAACATTAATAAACGCAGCCTTTACTATAAATAATACAACGTTGCGAATCAAGTCAGTTGATTGGATTATGGGTGGTTTGCATGAATGAGGCTATGCAAATTTACCTATTAGTTTAAGTAAGTCGTTATTATACATATGTACATATCTACGTAGGTATTTGTAAAAATATTGTTACAATAGCATTCACAATTCTGAAGTTAATTTATTTAATCTGTATAATAAAGCTATTATAATCAAATCCTTCGTGCTTGTGATGGTTGTGGTTTCTATCCCCTCAATGGGCAATGAATTATTTCTATTCCCCTCTCAACACCCTCTCTTCCCTTCTGCCCCTAAACTCACTCTGGAATATTAGTAAAAAGTAGAGAACAGAGAGAGCAGAGTCCTATGACACTTGCTTTCCAAACCAAATTCTGGAGTAATAACATATTGTGTAGCTGAATTCAACACTGGTTAGCATCATTACCAGAATGAGGAAATGAAAATTTTAAACATTTATTCCTCGAGTAGGAATCGAACCACAACATGTCGCGTTTATAGTCAATTGCTCATGCGCCACGACTGGCTTAAATGATTGCAACGACTTTTAATTATCTTCAATATTATAGGCGAAAATAAACAAAAACAGACTAATATGCACACACCCAGTATAAGAGGAGCTCCACTCAGAGAAAAATAAATCTACCTTATTTTCACAATGACAAAATATAAATAGAAATGAAAGAAACGAGCGTCGAGTGCGTTTTTATCTAGATAAGACCGTTTACAACTCACGTGTCACCGACCATATTCCGTAATAGACGAAGTCGGACAGGCCACCCGCGGGACGCGCGTGACCACGCACCCTGGTGGTCCGCACCTCGAATAAAATTGGTGGAACCAATAGGTGAAAAGGAAATTAAAGCCAATATCTATGATAGGCGTTTTAAAGATTAGGATCATAAAACTGTATGCCTCAGTTGTGGTTTTTTTTGTTTGTTTTTAATTAATATTTTTTTTAGGTTTCCGTAACTATTAAAGAGAAAAGGAACTGTTATAAGATCACTTTGTTGTCCATCCGTCTGTCTGTCTGTCAAGACCCTTTATCTCAGGAACACTTGGAGATATCGAGTTGAAATTCAAACCTTTACCTAGATCTACGGCTCCATGATTTCCTGAGAAAAATCGTATTTCTATATTTACTTTAAAAAGATATAGCCGTTTATAAACGCGTATTTCATCACTATAAAGGGACTCAAAATTATTAGGGTACTTCCGGTTGACCTAGAGTTATGAAATTTGGCAGCTATCATCTGCAGGTAGTACTAGTTCGGGAAAAAATATATATACAAAAACTATACATTTGTGGTTAAATCCTAGAAAATTTTCAGTTGTCCGGGTTTTTTTATTCAATATTATACGTATCTCAAACTGGGCACTTCTATGTTATTTACTATGTAAAAATTTAACTATAGCAATTTTTTTAATTAAAATATAGCTATTTTTAATATTCGCTAAAGTCCTTAAACAGAGTATACAAATTTTAAAAGTGAAATATTGCTACGTTCAAAGTATTAATAAGTATAACGCGGCAGTTGTAGGTTTGATTCCTACTCGGAGAGTTTTATTATCTGGTAATATTTTCATTTCTCTCAATAGCGCGGGATTGAGTTTAGCCACTCAATACGTAATGCCGCGAAAATTCAGCGGAATAAAGGAAACCTGAGAGTCTTAATACTAAGTTCCCTTTGTTGACATGATATATGCGGGATAAGCGGGATAAGCGTGAAGTTAAAATTAAAATATATAAATAATATTATCTTTATACATTTATATTCGTTTAACAACATACTCAACATGAAAACTCGTAGTTTTGTTACAATGCACACGAAACTTGAAATTTACTATTAAATTAATTTTCAAGCTTGTAAATCATCAACAGTAGAAACTTATTTTCATTTCTTATAAATTGAAATATGAGTATTGAAACAAAATCAAAACTTTTTTAGATTCAAGCTGTACCCGAATCTAAAAAAAGTAAGTCACATAACAAGATAGGCAGAGGGATTGGGAACCTAGTATTAAGACACTACGTTACCATTAGGACATTTCCGATTCACACTTTCCGCTGAACTGTGGAAGTATTGCGAGTTGAGTGGCGGAACTCAACGCCGCGCTGTCCTTCGTTACCAGAGCGAGGAAATAAAAACATATCGGTTATAGATATCTTTATACGATGGCATTTTAAACGTTATCGGATATATTAATCATTACTCAGAGTGGAAATCGAACCTATAACCGTCGCATTTAGGTACAGACGATAATAATATTGATAATATTTTTATACGAGCTAATTACTCTATAAATAACTAGGTATTATCATATAAACTATGATATAAGAGCAAATTAATAAATAATATACATCATAAAGAATAATTTCTAATAAGTAATTAACATAAATTATTTAAACTCCCAGGTGCCGAGAGAAAGCTTCAAGCATATCGTGAAAGCGTGCGAATGTCCACTGTACTGGAAGATGCCATTGTTCCTGGCCACACAACAGAACCTCAATGCGGCCGTCGATGGTCACAAGTTCATTGATTTTTGGAGAGAGTAAGTTGTATTTTGTACATCTAATCCGAATATAGAATAACAAAATAAACAATTTATTGTAATAAAGCCCCATTTAAAAAAAAACGTTGTACGATCTTAGTGTTAAAAATACAAATATAATATAACATACCACTAGCCTTAACCTGCGGCTTCGCCCGCTTAATCAAGACGAAATTATTAAGGCATTGTATGACACTACCACATTGTAAGAGCGGTAGGTAGCTCTGATAGAGGTTATTAAATAACTTCCTTTACAACTATCCAACACAAAAATAATATTTCAATTAGTTCCTGTTATAAGCGCCTTCAACCAAACAAAATCTGCAACTTTATAATATTAGTATAGACTAGAATATTATAAATATAAAAAAAACATAATTATATAAGAAATCTACTACAGAATAGATAGAAAAAGTTCCAGTAGCAAACAAATACGTGATATCGTCAGGCTATAAACGTTTTATTGCTTAATTTACTGCGGTAATTAAAGATATCGTAACTGGTTGCGGCGTAACATGCATTTCTACTATTTTTTTCCCGCGAAACCATTTATGCAATATATAAAAAATCTAAAACAAACTTTTTAGGTTTACAACTTAATAGTTAATTTAAATTAATTTTAGTTAATAATAGATTAATTTAAATGTTATGTATTGTTAATCGTAGCTTTTTTTTACGTGTTTGTGTGTTTCATAGGTATTTAGTATCATAGTTGTATATCCATCGCATCGCCACCGCCGGCTTGTTGCCAAAACGAGAGCAACATTTATGTGTATATAATTTGCTATATGCTTTATTCTCAAACAATTCTGATGCTAATCTAGAAAATAATATACAACGGCTTCACTCTCCATCCCGCACACAGCAGGATAGGCAGAAAGAAACTAGTGTTAAGACACTCCGCAGAGGCGCAACTCAACGTCAGGCGTTACCAGAGCGGAAAAATTAAAATATCAAATATTTAATTTCCCCGAGTAAGAATCGAAGCTACAATTTGTCGCGTTTACAGTCACACTATGGACCACTGCGCGACCACGACTGACCTCATGAAAATTTTATTGAAAATAAAAGTTATTTACAAAAAGTGTCATTTACATTTTTTTTTAGAATGACATCACAATGCCACGATCAAGCATCCCGTTTCGTTTACATCTTGACTCGGGGGAAAAGTACAACACTAACTCCAGAGGACTTTGTACCGCTAGTACAAGATGTCGTCGACACACACCCTGGACTGTCCTTCCTTAAAGAAGCTACGGAATTTCACTCCCGTTACGTTCATACTGTGAGTATACCATAACTGACATACTTGACACTATTATAATAAAGCTTTTACGTTTATTAAAACATGGAAATAGCAACAGGTAAATATCAGCCTCATCCCGTACACAGCAGGGTAAGAAGACGGAACCTAGTGTAAGATACTCCATTCCCCATTTTCCACCGAATCCTGGAGACATTGCGTATTGAGTGGCGAAACTCAAAAAAAAAGTGGAGAAATGAAAATATGAATTGAAAAAATTCTTTTCTTCGAATGGGGATCAAACCTTCAACTCTTTACACAATTGCTGGCCTCAAACACGAAAATATACAATGAATCATTTTAAATTTTATGGAATATATCCATTTAGGCATATTAAAACAATATTATTTGTTTTCTGTATTCTGCTCTACTATCATTAATATTTCAGAACTTCAAATATTAGCGTTAAACTAGCCTTGACCCATCTCCAGAAAGTTTCTGACAGCCAAACTGCGGATAATTGAATTTAAAATATTTTATCTAAAGATATTTTAGCATATGATTGCCTATTTTATTGTCTTTATTAATAGTTTTATTAAATATGGTTATCGATGGTGATAAAATCGATAATGATTGAAATCAAAATAGCTTATTTAGCTTTTCTAAGCTATCTAGCTAGCTTTCCATTGTTTTAATGAATTTATTCCATTTAACTATCATCTTTTGAAACTTCCAAATTTTCTTAAATATTACTGTTTGTTTTACTGGTCGGTGGAACTCCATGTGCGTTTGTCTTACTTGAACGGAGAAATAAAAATAATAATATGTAATTATTTTAACATCCAATTTAAAAAAATCTTACTCAATGACTTGTCGTTATAAAATTACAATTTTTAACAAATAAAAACCGACCTCAACCTCAATTGATTCCATAAAATTTCCGAGATGTGTTAGAACAAAAATACACGTAATATTTTTAAAAGTCCCTACAAAATTTTACAATAGAAATTTAGGTGTGGACGTAACAAGTGACCGACTTACGATTTTATACGATGTTCATAACATTTTATGAGCTATTTTGTTTGTATTATATTTCAATTATCAAATAAAATTTTATATAGGTTTTTATTAGCCTTTCGGACATGCGAAAATACCTTTTTGTCCGATACAAAAAATACCACCGACTGTTTGATTTGGTTATTTAATTCTACATAAATTTTACTGTAGCCACGAAACTTTTAAAACATTATAACATACCGTTTTAAGCCCTCCATTTCCTGTTTTCTCCAAAAATATTTGTATTGTATGGCATACTATCAATCATGTCAAAACCTCCTTACTTATCACATTATTCGTTAATGTATATGGAAGACTCTGAATGGCAGTCCATGTAACCACATAGTAAATAAATTTATATGGTCTTAAGAATTTAAAAATTCTGCAGTCAAGTCTGAGCTGCCAGTTAAGAGTATTTTATTTGTGAAAGTCTTCAATTGATATGTATCTCCACAGGTGATCGCTAGGATATTTTACTGTGTCAACCGTTCTTGGTCTGGAAGAATATCTATACCGGAACTTAGAAGATCTAATCTATTGCAAGTTATTCAGCTTTTAGAGGATGAGGAAGACATCAATCAAGTTACACAATACTTTAGGTGAGTTATATTTCTAATAACAAAACTAATTATGTTTATTTTCCTGATATCTTTGGACTTTCCATGGGTTCCGAATTTGTTCACACTATATTCCGTATGTCTGTCTGTTAAGACTGTTTATTTTAAGATCAGATGGAAGTGTCAAGCTGAAATAAATTTCATACATTCAGGTCTACGGTCTTTTAGAGAAGAGAAAAAATTAAACTTCTAAGTTAATCATAAGACAGGAACATATGCATCGTTTTTGCTGCATAGGGGAATATACTCTATAGGTACGGTTACCGTGAATATACAGTTATAAAATTTGGTAAATGAGAAATTAGAGTACAAATACCGAAAAAAAATCATAAATTATTATTTTTTATTTATATTACAAATAAAAACTGTCACAAACATCAATTTCTAACTTAAATTTCATTTTATACAAAATGTATCCATACGCCTGCAAACTTAAGTTTGTCGACTCTTATAGGTTGTATTTCCAATTGACCTACAATCCGGAAATTGGCACAAAACCTTTGGTGGACGAGTTCGACTCACACGTGACCGTTTTTTTGTATATATTATATTTGTATAAAACTCAACAAGCAATAAACACAAATTCTTACCTTTTCTTTGAGTCTTTATCTGTATTTTTTATTGTCTCATTGCACAAATATAAGTAATTAACGAGTGCCATTTATGTTTATACTTCCAGTTACGAGCATTTCTACGTCATTTACTGCAAATTTTGGGAATTGGATAAAGATCATGATCTGTTTATTGATAAACATGATCTCGCGAGACATAATGACCACGGTGAGTTTAAATATCCAAAATCGTAATATAATTATCAGCTTCACGCTGTATCCCGCTCGCAGCAAGGCAGAGGGAACCTAGTGTTAAGACATTACGTTCGCCACTTTCAGCCCAATTCTGGAGGCACTGCGTGTTAAGTGGCTGAACTCAACGCCGCACTTTGCCTGGACAAAGCAAAGCAAAGAAAATGGAATTAAAAATAATAAATAAATATTTCACTTCCTCGAGTGAGAATTGAACCTACAATCAGTCAGGTTAACAGTCACACTTTGTGCCCCGACTGGCCTCTATATCATCTGGAATATACAATATAATAATATTTAAAATATATTATTTTTAAATCTAAAATTGGTAAATCTGAACTATTATTATATTATTTCATAATTGAATAAAATATGTGAAGATATTTTATTAAAAAAACATTATTCTTAGGAATTCCTTTTATAATAACTATGTCACAGTGAATTATTAGTATTGTGTAAATTATTTTTTTTAAATGTACTATTTAACTTTTAATACAAGTTTCTAATTTATTATGTTAAAAGAATTCGTTAATTGCCTTTTTGTTTCGAATTTAAATATTTTTTATTATCATTTTAGACTGGAATTCATTTCAATAATTTTAGAATGGCTGAGCCATTCGACGTCCACCGGTGGACTTCTTTGACTATTCTAAAAAATTATATAATTTTGTATAATATCTAATAAATTTCCATATGTCATATTATTTATATCACTTCTTGTTTCTTGTCTCAAAAAGACTTGCTTTGTGCTTTTCGCAAGCCTTAATCGAAACGACAGCGTCAATATTTTCTCAGCACAAACTTGACATTCCTTGTAGGTTTTATGATGAATCTTTATTAAATATATAAATTTCACGCGATATCATAGTTTAAAATATACCTAATAGCTAAAATGAACTTCTGACTGTAATCGCCATGATTGTGGGTTCGATTCCCACTCGAAACTCGAACGAAATTTTGTGCAAATACAACAGCATAATTTGATATTAAATAGTAACTCAGTTAGGAAAAAATAAATAAAAACACTCACTCACTCACAGTCGTAAATTTGAAAGATTCACCTTACCGATATAAAGATATTTTTAGATTCACCTTACCGATATAAAGACATTTTAAATATAATATACATAAATACTATTTTAAATACACAATAAAAATTTTCATACTTTTGAAAACAGCGTGAAAAATTTTACTATAGAAGTACTTTTACATGATTTTAGCGTTATCAAGTCGTATGATAGAACGAGTGCTGTCCGGCTGCGTGACTCGCGGGAACCAGAACAGATTGACCCCAGATGGTGAACCTAGGATGTCGTACACTGAGTTCGTGTGGTTCTTACTCGCGGAAGAGGATAAGTCTCATCCAACTGCTATAGAATACTGGTATAGGTAAGATTTTTAATTTTTTTTTTTGGGTATTAAAGTATTTACGTGTAACAATCTTTTAAACACAAAAAAATCAGAAATTATTTATTATAAAAATACGCTGAGGTGGACTTATATATCATACTTTAGATTAAATGTAATGTAAAATGTCTGTCGACGAAATACTCTCAGATCCATATTTATAAAACGCTCTGAAGACTGAAATGGGTCTTGAGATGCCGTTTTCATTCATAGATTACCTATCTAGGATCAAAAACGGCATCTCAAGATCAGTCTCAGACTTGAGAGCCCAAAAGACCTATGTATAGTGCCAAATTGCTATAATTGAGATCAATCAAACAAGAAATCACATTTCTCAGTATTGACTAAGTCTACAACTTAGTCTTTAATTAAACAATTTAACAGTCAACTTTAATAATGTTATGGCTGTGGGTTCGATTCCTATATTTCAGGAAATGAAATATTTAATATTTTCATTTCTTCGCTCTGGCGTCGAGGCGAAGCGCGGCGTTGAGTTCCGCCACTCAGCACACAATGCCTTCAGAATTCTTTGGAAAGTGGGCAGCGGAGGGTCTTAACACGAGCCCTCCTCTGCCTACACTGCTACATGCGGGATATAGCGTGAAGCTGAAAAAAAAGAAAACAAAATATATGTGGCACGACGAAACTTATTTATTCGTGCCGTTAAATAAAAGCCGATCACTTATCAAGTGTAACAGTGGAGAAATTACAACAACGTAGCATGCATGGCGGCGCTCGCACTCGAGAAAGTTCTATATGATCTGGTCACGTAACCATTACCATAATAATATTATGTTATTATGTACGGAAACGCTCGCCCATGATGCATAAATAGATTAAAAATAAATATATCTTAACATTAAAAACTTCAGTAATTAATAAGTCTAAAAAAAAAAAATAGAACTTGTAGATAATTAAGTTTTTAGGTTACCCCATATGGATGTTAAAAATTCTGTTATTGTTAATTATAGACATAAAAAACTCTTTATTTCACACCGTAATATGCAACACAAATATACATCTTACAAGAGCGTATAAAATAATAAAATGTCAAAAGGCGTCCTTATCACTAAAAGTGATCTCTTCCAGGCAACCGAATTGTAGGAATTGATCGAGACATCATCAAAGTGAAATTTTATGTCCATAAATTTTAGATTTACTAAATCTTTACTTCTATACTAATATAAAGCTTATAGAATTATATCTAGATTTTGATCTAGATTTAAATCTTGTTTATATTCTAGGTATTCTGTCTGTCTCATAATGTACGCCTTTTGTGCTTCATCAATATATTCCGTTCCCTTACTTCAATGAAGTTTATTAAATTATAATAAAATTTTACTTTCGACAAAAAATCTAATAAAACTTCTTGATCTGAGGATATTATTTTGCAGTCTTAAAAAAAATGGGCCTGAGTATCAAGGCCTGTAATGAAACCATCTATCATACGGTTATAGTTGATTGACCTTAATTCGATCGTAGAGAAAAATATTCGTCCTCTGCTATTTTTAACTCAGTTCTTTTATTTGAAAATGGAGGAGGTTCTATATTCGTAAGCTATTTTATTTAAAACAAAATACTAAGTGAGGCCGTCGTAGCGCAGGAACACAAGTATGTGATTGTCAACACGACGAACGTTGTTGGTTCGATCTCCATTAAAGGCAATGAAATAACTATATATTGTTATTAAAAATATAATAATAATATACTTAAGTTAGGCTCGCTTCTTTACCCGATCGGTTTACATTCTACACGATTACGCCATTTTCCGTTTCGATACGAATATCATTCGTAAAAATACTTTTTCTCCCCATATCAAATTGTAGATATTTAATAATTTCAATTTACAAATATATATTTATAATATATAAAGCAAACTTAAATGTTTAAGAAGAATTAAAGAAATAATTCCTAATCATAAAACCATAATAATATTATAATACAGTATAGTCAAATAACAGGAATGCTATATCCGTCCATCACTAATCACATCAACAGACAAGACTATATAAATATAATCTATACCATCTTGAGTTGGGTAAAAAAGATTCATAATAGAAATAGATAACTATCTATAATAATAATTGAAGTAAGTGTTATGCGTGAATAAGTGCGTGCGACAGAAACCAAGCGAAAGCGCAATGACACAGTTGATTTACCCGATTAACCGACAAGGCTTCCATTGTAGCGAGGAATATACATGCTTATTAGATCACGCCATGTTCTATATCGATATACAATCTTATATTTTTAGCACAATTTTTAGCAAAATATTTCATATATTTAGATAAATGTGTAATTATCACAATCTGCTCCGCCTGTTGTATCTTTTTTTGGGATAGAGACTGTACTAGACTTTACTTAATAATAAGTTAAAAAGAAAAGGATATCTCAATATATCTTCGCTTGGTTTTAGAGTTTAGAGTACTATATTCTAAGAGAATAAAATAAACATAAAATGTTATGTACATTTCAGGTGTATGGACGTAGACGGTGACGGATACATTTCTATGTACGAGTTGGAATATTTCTACGAAGAACAAATGCAGAGGATGGAAGCTATCGGTATTGAAACACTGCCATTCAACGACTGCTTGTGTCAGGTCCGTATTTATTTGAAATGTTTCATAAAACAATATATGTATATATCGTTTTTTGAATATATGTATATATTGTTTTTTATATAAAATTAATAATAAACAAAAAAAATATGAAATTATGTCATCTATATAGTCAATCAATATTAATACTTTAACATTATTATAAAGGACTAATTTCATATTAAATAAAAAATAATCTGCACTTTCAGATGCTCGACATGGTGCATCCCGCGGAAGACGGCAAAATAACACTCACAGACCTAAAGAAATGCAAGCTCACACCAATATTCTTCGACACCTTCTTTAACTTGGAGAAATACCTCGACCATGAGCAGCGAGATCCGTTTGCAACACAACGTGATTCAGATTCAGAGGTACCAACAGTATAAACAAAATTTACTATGACGTAACGTGTATTAATTATACGATATAGCCGATTGTGACATTATATTTCTATGAACACGTATCTTCCAAAAAAAATATGATTTAGAGTTTTTTTAGCTTCACTCTGTATCCCGCACATAGCAGGAAAGGCAGGAAGGATGTTAAGACACTTCGTTTTCGGCTTTCTGTTCGACTTCCGAGACATTACGTTTTGTTTGGGCCTTCACTTCGCGCTTTAGCTTGTTATTTACGTTTTTCCCCGCTGGAAATAATTCATTCCCCAGTCAGTCAGCCAAGACGGTCTCTAAAAAGATATTAACATCGTTAAACGAAAAAAATTGATTACACGAGAATTCTGTGTTTAAATATAGCGTAAAATATTTAGAAACAATCAAATTTAAATTTTAAACGCATAGGAAATCATTTGTTTTTAGTTTCTTTCATTATGGAAAATGCTAATAAAAATATTAGAAAAATTAAAAAGGGCTAATATGTTCAGAATGTCATCATTGCTTCGCAAGGTTTATTTTAAAATGTTTTGTTTTTCATTAAAGATGTCAGAATGGGACAGATTCGCTGCAGAAGAATATGAATTGCTCGTAGCTGAAGAAGGCGGCAGCGACGCGCAGGACCAAATGTAAGTTTTACATATATCACTGTAATATTTTTAATTCACACTATATTGTATATGTATAATAACATGTTTCTCTAAAAACAGGCAATTATTTAAGATATATAAAGAGTCCGAGAAAAGGAAATACGTTAATCGTTTCTTTGAGTTGTGCAGGAGTAACTTACAAGGACGTAAACCAAACAAATAATATATATTTGGTAAAGTACTATCACAGGTCCCGATAGTCAAGAGCATTGTGAGGCACGTCGCTCGTAGACGCTTTACCCTGCACACGAAACACAAATAACAGAAAACACTGTACGAATATGTTCTGAATGCACATAATACCAGAATTAGAGATTTCTCCATACCCAAACCTTGAAACGTTATTTAATCTATTGCTATTTATTTATTCAGTTTTGCTTTTAGTATATGATATTATTTATTATATTTACTTATATATGTAACAAATATGTAGTTATCATATCATTGGTCTAATTTCTTTCATCAGGGAGGAAGATAGAACTGGCTATGCTAGGGTAAGAAAGTGTTGCATTGCAGTGTATGTATTGTGTTCTGCTGCATTGAATTTGCACAAATATGATATAAAAATTATATTAATTTTTAATCGTCATCAGAACTATAGTATACATTTACAGACACTATTCCTTGATTAAATCGTCGCAAATGTTTATGTACCGTATTTGGTCATCCCTATTAAGTATCCGAAGAAAATTACAATGTAAATGATAAAAAATATCGAAACGGAAAGCCGATTTCTATATACAAAGATTTATAAGCAAAAATTCTTTATTATTTATTTAATAATTATACACGTGATGATTACTCGCATATTCTTAAGTATATAAGCATAAATTTTGCTCAATGCTGCTAACGTTAGAAAAACGCTTTACGCAAAATATACAGCCTCAAAAAAAGGCACTCTAGTTATATCTGATTCGATCTAATGAGGTTTTCATTGTGAATATCAAGGAATAGTACTCTCGTATCACACCATCCTTTTGTTCTGATTTCGAAGCCTGATACAAGCTTGAGTGAGATAATAATGTTACGACGTGACTTGAAAGAATTTGCATTTTGCTCCACAAATATATTGCTTACGACACCCCGACACGTGCAAACTGAATATCAAAGCATATGTTTGTACACTCGTAAAGAAATGTGAAATTTGCTTGAAGTCTGCCTTACTGATGAAATTTTTATTATTTGTACTCTATTCATAATATGTATTTTGTTTTAATGTTTTATTTTGCCCTCTTTGATCAATACTGAAACCGCTTTTGACGAATCATATCTGAGTACTCTTTAAACTAAATTTTACGCACTCCTTATAATATATAAATATTGTATTTGAACGACTTCAGGTCTTCGATTAATCACGTCTAGAGTGGTTTCATTAAAAATATATATTATTTCATCTTCTCACATTTACTCAGCTTTCTTTTGTAAATAATATCCAATATTGCCAGTCATGAAGGCATGAAGCGACTAACAATACAATCAATTTTGCAAATCTGATGCATTCAGTACATATATCATTAACATATGAAATTTATTTTATTGCAAATATTTGACTTACACTTATGTTTCAGCTCATACGATGAGACAGATGAAGACTGCCTATCACCTAATTTAGATGACGTTACCAACACTGAAGTGATAGAAGATTCTAGTGTGGAGGAATCAACATTGAGCGAGGGCTCCGTAGTAATGGCGTGCCGTAAAGACCCTTTGGGAATTGTTAATAAAGCTGCACCTTCATCCGGCTTCGTTAATCTTAGCACAATATATTCCTTAGGAAATAATGATCGAATAATCAACCAAAATAAAAATGCCATTCCCGAAAGAAAAGGAGAAAAACCAATACCACCCGAAAAACCAGTGAGCTTAATGATGATGAATGGTAAAATGGATAATAAGTTTGGTTTTGGTAATAGCAGTTTTTTATACTCACAACTTCTGAACACTAATGGTGGTGCGAAGTCAAAAGACCCACCTTCATATACGGCAGCTACTAGTGACAAAGAAGCTAAAAAAATCGTTACATCTCCTAACAAAACAGTGAAGACACCAACAAGCCCAGTGAATGGAGTTAGTAAGATATCAGATAACTATGAAAGGGCGGTCGCAGAAAGATTGAGTCCACAGAGAGAAATTTCTAGAGTAAATCGCAGCAGTTTATTCAGTAAAGTCAATACAGGTATCGTGTCGGAGAAAGTGAAGAAGAATAATCGCCAAGAAGATGATGAAGACTACGCGCGTGACAGCGACGAGTGTTCTATTTAGTATGGCAAACCAAAGATTGTGTGCAATTAGCTTAAGGTACTTTATTGAATTAAACGGATTCGACGTGATTTTGTGGAATTCATGACGTTTTTACGACAATATGGTTTCAGAGGAATATTTTTTCAGCGTATCCTAGGCTCGATACGTGCCTTGAATGTAGATCAGTAGACATTTGAACAAAGTGTAGCAGTAGTTTTTGCATTCGAGTTACATTAGTGCGAACGGTGTGTTTTAACATCGCTTAAGTTTCAGCATTTTATTAGTATTATGAATGTTAATAGGGTTAATTTAAATAAGCACTAGTATTAAGTATATGCATGGTTCGTGTACTCTGTATCAAATATGTAGATATATTAAAAACAAAAGTTTCTGGATACGTATAGATGTCGTTCAACTTTATAGTCTTTCGGAATACTGTCGCCATATTAGAATTTCAAAATTATACAAATCAAAAAATACAAATTGAAGACATATAAATATTCTCTATTTTGGATTTGACTTTTGAATAACATTTACATTTTGGTTTCTTTTTATTTAAATTTCAAACACGATTTTATTTATTGTCTGTGCCATCTCCAGAAATGACACATATACATATTTCAAACGGCTATAAAGTGTAATGGTATGTGTATACGGGACATGGTGTCTTATTATACATCATTTAATAACTCATGGTAAACTTAATTGGCTCGCAATGCCTAAAAAATTTGTTTAAAAAGAAAGTTGCGTTTAAAATCCGCATATTAAAGTTATAACCATCATTATATTTATAGTGTGATAAACTTTAAAATGGCTTTTACACGCAATTTTATTTTGCAAGTTTTTATATTTTGTAGCTAAATTACTGACATACTTTAAAAAGGAGGCCTCGATATAAATCCGTCATCGCTAGTCGCTAAATTACTCATATCATCACTCCATCCACAGATAACTATTTTGGATATAGAAAATTACATATAAAATACGAAAATTAGATAAAGATCAACGCCAATCGCTTTTATATCAAGAAAAACACGCACAGGTATAATTTAGATATCAAAATATTTTTGTAAAACGTTTTCATAAACGTTCTCTAGTTTTTTAAAAGTAGTGTCAAATTAACTCGATATCGATTTATCGATTTTTGCGTATATCGTTATATAATTATTCGATTAATGTAGAATAATTCAAGTATTATATTGTAGTTACGGTAAAATATTATCGTAGTTTTTTACATAGCAAAATTTATCTTTTTTCGTTAGATTAATGCGATCACGAAGTTCTTAATGAATCTCAGATATTTACTCTTAATTCGATAATTATTAACAAAACATTAATAAATTGTACTTACATTGATTCTTGTCTATGGTGAATCCAATTTATATATTTCTTATAAGGAGAATCGTTCGGTCTTTTTCTTTTTATTTCAATTTAAAACATGTTATTCCTAACTAAAGTCATAGTAAGAATATTACTAAAGTAATCATTTAGTGTAAACGGCAGCTGTATATAGGCTTGTAGGTAATGCTAGGTAGATCTAACGTTTTCTCTAGTCTACAGGGTGCTGAATATGAGCTAATTGACGGTCTACCTTTCTTATATTATAATTTCACAACAAATATCACAACCAAAGAATGGGTTGTTAAAATTGCCTATCACTTGTTATTTTTACATAAATAATATATAGACGTCATAAATGTTCTTTATTATTTGATTTTAATTAGATGTTTTATTATCTATGATTACCACTTTTAAAATTGTTTTAAATATAAGAAGTGTATGTTGAACTATACATTTAAAATAAAGTTTGTGCCTCATTTGATGTAAAATGATTGTGAAGAAAAGCCTAATCTTCTATACTTTCACGAACTTACCGTTTACGTTACTAAAAACTAGTCATTTAAAAGCTTCCTCTAATCTCCAAACAATGAACTAACATTTACCAATTATTAACCAAATTGTTTGTTCACAATTTTAATAAATTTTATTGTTACGTTGTATTTATTCGATGTAAGTTGTTTTAATATTTAAGATTGATTAATCCATTTGATGCATGTCATGCATTATTTAGGCCCGTATTTTTATAAATAACTCTTAAGTCTGAGATCGGTCTTGAAATGCCGTAAATGTTCATTCGTAAATTGCATATTCATAAACAACACGGCATCTTGAGATCGATGTCAGACTTGAGAGCGAGTTATAAACACTGACCTTAGAAATAAATTTAATTACGACATGATAAAATACATTTACACGATGTTTTTAAAATTTTAAATTGTTTCTAATTAGCAAATGCCTATTAGAAATCATATCGATTATCGATATTTAATTTTGTGATTGCGAAAAATATTTTATTTTTGTTTTTTTACCTTGATATTAACTATGGGACCTTGTAACACCTAAAACAATTTTCAAATGGAACAGCTAACAATACTGTAATGTGTTAAATACGTATTTGGTGGCTTATCACATTATTGATTTAACATATATTTTTTTAATCATGTTGCTTGATGAACAATTTAAGGTATTCAGCTTTATTTGTACGTTTAATAAAAAATAACTTAACTACACAATATTACCTTTTAATAACGAATATCTTCCAAATATAACCCCAAGCCATTAAGTGTAAGTAGTGCCATTAAAATATTATGATATAATCTTGTGTAGTACGGTCAACAAGTCGTGGCTATCTTGAAGTTGGGTTTTCTGAACTTTTGCGCATTGTTTGCTTGGGAAGAATATGAAAATAAATATGTAAAAAATGCTAAAATCAAATCTGCGCAGCCATCTACAGCTAATATCAGGGTGATAATCATGACTTGTTGACCGTTCTATACTTTGCATGTGACTGACGGTATAATTTTAATTTTCATTTCCTTTTTTAATTTCACTAACAAATTTATTGTATTTTATCGATGTTTGATTTGCAGTTTACTTTATAATTAAGAGAGTATTCTGCATTTATTTTTTCTTTTGTGCCCAAATATTAAGTGTTTAAATTTTTTACTATTATATTGATTAACCGACTTCAAAAACGAAGGAGGTTCTACATTTATTTTTATTATGTTCTATATCATATAAAACACGTGTTTCCTATAAGTATACCTACATATTGTTAATTACGAGTTAATTATCAATTCTACTTGATTATGTGAAATAATTAAGATTTATTATTATATTATTAATAGTAAGTAGATATTTATGTTGTAACATTCTTTTTGAATTGTATTACGATTTACGATTATTAATAAACACGGTTATCATAATGACATTATGTTAAGAGATGTTTGGTTTATAATAATGTTGTATATGTAAGTATTAAATAGAGTAGGTGTTTCGGTCTTTGATGAATTAGAGAAATTTATCGAGTGATAAGTACCTAATCGACATTTTTATTATATTTATAGGTACGTAACAATTTCTTAACATCGGCTCTAACTTCGCTATTTGTATATTTATTAGATGCAACTGGTAAATTCTATTATAATAAGCGAATTATTCAAAGTGAAACATTTTTTTTCACGTCAGAAAAAAAAAGATAGTAGTGTTATTACTTAGTTATTAAGCCGTGTATCTATTTATGGGGTGTATCCCCGTAATAAATATATGTTATTTTGCTAGAATACTAAAAACCAGATTTTTTACAAATGTTAGGGAAATAGTAGTTTTGATGTGTTAACATGAGGGTGACAGATCTAGTTAAGACTCCTAATAAAGTACATTATTGTATTATGTTTGATGTTTTATTTCAATTATTCAACGCATTGTACGATTTCATACCAACAAGCTATCTGTAGGTATATATAATCAATATTATTTACTGAACTACTTGGATTAAATGTAGATAACGTTTGCAACAAGAGTACAACAATAGAGATACTATGTTGTAAGGTCTTATATAATTTGCATGAATCAGATGCAAGTGAAAACAAAATGTCACAGAGAGTAATCCCAGCAAGAACGTGGTTGAGGCATATTGAAAGGATTCATAATAAAATGTTAAGTGCTTAAGATATTTGCGTGGTATATACTGAATAAATTACCTATATTCTGATAAATCCACCATTGTCTTTTCTTATCATATCTTAAATAAAAACAATGAAGACGATGCATTGTTTAAAATATGTAATAATTTTGCTGCTATACTTTCATATAAAAGTACCGGCTCCACAGGAAAGTTCGTTTGCATGGAATTTATGACCACTTTTTAAAACTTTTTTCAGATATTCTTAATTTTGGATGGTTGTATTTAATGGTGCGCTTTGTTTTACTGAAGCGGGAAAACGTGAAGAATTGAAATATAATTATTTCACCGACTAGAAATCGAACTTCCAACCATCTCGTTTACAGTCGTTTGAAGCGGCTTTACGGCCTCAATTGGAAAATGCTTATTAAATTTTGTTGAGGCAGACGTATCATACTTTCAAAGTTTAGCTGGAACGCTATGGTTCTACACTAGATGTGCTAGTCTTCAAATCAATTATAGGCTTATAGAATATAGATCCTGCAAAAGTTTTGGTTAAAGTCTTATTATTATAGTTATATATCAAGAAAGTTTATGATAAGTATTTATGATAAGGATGAGATGTACAAATAAAATTTTAAATATCATAGATTTGAGTTTCATTTTTCTTTTCGTCAAGCTATTTAATTTTTAAAAAAATAATTTAATGTTTTTTTTTTTTATGGAAAAGGACAAGGCAAACGAGCGTTCGGGTCACCTGATGG
>DWAO01000324.1:0-27557 GCA_018230605.1 Heliconius congener
GTAAAATAATGCCAGAAGCGACGAGTTGCTGGTGTTTTGCGGGTTCTGCTGCAATAAATGAGTACCACACTCAAGGATGTGGCGTGAACATCCCAAATGGGTACTGAAGTTAACTGGTAATGTTACAGATATAATTTTAGCAGAAGATCCAATGAGGGTGCATTATGTTAGTCCTCGTCTGGGCGTCGCATAAGCGAGTCAAACAATTGGGACAGTTTATTTGACACAATAAGGTTGAAGCAGACCTCCCCAGAGACCAGTCGTAGCGCAGTGGCACAAGCGTGTGTCTGTAACACGACAGGTAGTGAACGCGATTCTCACTCGACGAAATTAAAAGAAGCACAGCGAGTAAATGAAAGTATTCATTTACTCGCTGTGCCACTCAACACACAATACCTCCGAAATTCGGCGGAAAATGGGGAACGGAATTAATGAGAATAGATTGTCTTAACACTTAGTTCTTTCTGCCTTTCCCACAATATGTGGGATACAGCTAAAAAAATATACTCCATGAGTCGATCCGTTTTTGCTCTTGGGAATCTACATTAAGAAACCCTCCTGTGCCCTCCCCATAATTTATATTTTAATTGTTATTTGACTAATCTTACTATAACTTGCGGCCGTGGACTAAATAATTCATAAAGATATATATATATACATATTAAAAAATGTTCATCATTTTTAAAAACTTATCATTAAAAGAATGTCAAATAAACACTTGCTTTAAGTATAAAAAACCGGACAAGCGCGAGTCGGGCTCGCCCGCCAAGGGTTCCGTACGCAAATTGGAGGTCTCAAGGTTATTCTGAAATTCAAACTTAGCTTGGCCAGAGGCCTTTCGTCTGATATCTCACTTAAACTTGTTTTAATACCAAATTTTGCCCCCCATGTAAGGCAGGCCAATGAATTTTGTCGAAATACGCGTTTTTTACGATATAAACGGCCATATCTATACACATACAATACATTTTTTCAGGAAATCAAGAGACCTTAGATCTGAGTATATGGTCTGAATTTCAACTCGATATCTCCAAACGTTCCTGATAAAGGCTCTTGACAGGCAAACAGACAGACGGCCGGACCACAAAGTGATCTCACAGGGGTTATTTTTTTCCTTAAAAGGCACGGAACCCTAAAAACTAATTAAAATTAAGATATCAATTAAAATCACTTTAATTGACAAATAAATATGTTAACGACTTTTGTTGCTAATGATTTTTAGTACCTTAACTTGAAAGATTATAACACTTTATAACACTAATATCAAATATAAATCGTTGATATCTGTAAAGATTTAAAAACAACTTGATTTTTATATACTACATATAAATTTTATTAAATAATAAAAAACATACTACGTATACAGTATACTATATTCATTGAAAAATGTACAATATATACAAAAACATAATAGATCTTTACCTATTTGCAACACTTGAAACTAAAATATATTTTTTTATTATTGTTACTCAAATTTATATTTATACTTGATTTCAATGATAATTTGATATGTGAACAAATAATCCAAATGGCATAAATAAATTATCGACTAAAAGTACGTTTAAAATGTGAACGCTTACTTTTGTTACATAACATTTTTCCAACTTCAGAATTTTAAAATAAATTATATTATAGTTAGAACAATGCATAACATGTTATCATGTAGATAAATGCACTTTTTATAGAGAGTTGCTAGTTGTTACTTATAACATAAATAGCCTCCGGTCATTGACCTTAGTTAAATCCTGACATAAATGCATTAAACAGTAATATTCAAACACTACGAACATGACCCCGAAAGTCCCATTGTTACAAATAGAGTATGCGTCGTGTCGAATCAGAAACGCGCCATTGAAAAAGGCGATACAGGACAGGTAACGGAGCTCGCTACCGTCCTGGCGGGTAAGTCAGTAGTACTGGGAATATAATACACCTAATATCCTCACTTTAATAAAAAAGAGAAAGTTCTTTAAATTCTATGAATTAAATTTATGATAATCTTATAAACTTTACTTTCTTGGACAACTCGAGAAATAATTCATTGATTCTGTTGTTGATAAATTTATATCCATTTTACTGATACCCGACTCATTCTCCTCATTCCGATCCGATATAAACAAATATATCAATATATAAAAAGGAAATTCATTCATTTATTTTGTGGAGTCGAACCTCGGTGGCTGTTATTATATAGTTATTGTTTTCTAGAGATCTACAATCATATCGGGTAATCAGCAACCTTTACGGAACCACAACGGCCTCGCACTACACCTTAGTTATCACTTTATATACATTTAAAATGAAGTAATATCAACGAGGAATGAACTAAAATGGTTATAGAACTCTCACTTATGCGCGGTGTGATGCTGCTGATACACTTACCGGCGTGTCCGCATGATTAACCTGCTGCTCACGTGCACTTGTCACTGATGTAACACTTCAATTGCATTATCCTTAACCACAAACTGTTCTAAGTGAAAGCAAATACGAGCTAAAATATACCATTTTTTTAGTTAATCCTACTAAAACTAGATACTTCTTCCACTAAGCTCCGGTGTACAAAAACATGACATTTAGAATATTTCACCACTTTTATGTTATTTATAAGTCGATTGATTGTTTAATTACGATTTTTTCGTTTCAACGGATATTTATGTACAATTTAATATGAAACGTAAATAGTTACGATCCACGAGTGATTGCCACACCTGACATATCGCATGCTGCGAGCATTTCGATTGAATTACAAATTGGAAACGAACAATGCCCAACATTGTGACGGGACGAATCGGATGCGTTACGTAGAACTTGCTTTTGAAATCGTGATCTGAAGGGCCTATATTAACAAATAGAAAATTTTTATATTAAATATTTATGATGACAAAATAATTTATACGTAACGCAAAAATCTATTCTTATGAAATAACAAAATTCTGATATTAATTTAACCTTTAAAGCCTTATTAAGGCTTGTAAAGTTTTTGAAAAAGAAGTAAAGGAAATGTTTACATACATGGAAGTATAAAGTTACAATTTTAAAGTAAATATATAGTAATAATAATATATTTTTAGATTTTTGTTAAACACAATTATGAGAATGATTTGATAATATTGTAGACACCCCTTGAGAGTGTGACAAAGAATGAATAGTAACAATTTTTTTTTGTTTGTACAACACGTAGATACAATACAAAAGTATAAAAGACGAATACTATCAATATTAATTAATTGATTCGTCTAGCGGTATCTTCGCGTTTAGTACAGCCAAATTGTATAGTGGTGCACTTTATTGGCATATTATTATAGATACAGAGCGTTCTTAGTCGGTTACCTTGCAATAAGGTATGGTGGTCGCGTCGGGCGCAGGGCGAGAGTGGGCGGCCTCATATAGCTTGCGCGGGAGGCGTTTCCTTTATTTGTTGTTCGTTCGCGGCGTGATAGTGTCGTGCTAGGACATCATGCGGACATTACTGGTGAGTGTCAGTGGACAAGATTGATCTGCTTGTTCATCATGTCATCTAAAATATCTATCATTTGCTCAGAACTACCGCTGTAGATTTTTCATAATTAATTGGGATATAAATGTTATATCCCTTTTTTGTATTTTATTACAAAAAATAAAAAATATTTCTTTATATAAATATATAAAGAAATATTTCTTATTTATTTTCATGTTACTATCAAACCGAATAGTTTAGTATGTAATGAATTTGGGTCGAAATGTAACGCCCAACAGTGGATATTGATTTCACGTAGCAACCTTGACTCTATCGAGAACTGTGAGGGCGGTTAATTTATACGAAAATTTTGCCCTTCTTAATTTCTAAAGCGAAACCAATTATTTTGAAGTGAGCAAAATTTTACATTTATGCTATGATATTAACGACTCAATGCCGCAAAACACGCAACAGACAAAATCGCTACTGGTTGCGATACTGTAACAGGCTTGGCTAGAAGTGGACACAACACTATTACACGTTCTATTTCGACGCACTTAAACTGTACCATTCACTATAAAATATATGATTTTATAATTTACTTGTCACACCAGTTTATAAATTAAGAATAATTCATGGAAAATACAATTTCGCAACCGTAACTTATTTAATGAGTATTACGTTAAACTTTCGACATATTCAAAATTTGTATTTGCATTTATTTGCAACAGCAAAATTCAGTGTGGCATTTCAAAGGTCGGATATAGAAGTATCAGAAAATGAATGTTCGTTGATTTTATTGCGGATCAAATTATTATTTGAATGTTATTTTATTCTATGGAATAATCTAATATCAATCCAAAGAAATAATATTACTTTTGCTTTTTCCAGTAATATGTCATATTCGACTTTATTGTAAATATAAAAATATAATAAAAAAAAGAATTTATTTACAAGTATAATTTCAAGTTGTTTTGAAATCCACGATAGTTCTCATTCTCGGGCGTTGTGATACAAGATGGAAAAAGATATATAAGGTTATTGCAAAATCATATTAAATAACACACACGAGTTCTATTGAAGCAGAACCAATGCTTAAACCTGTAACTTAAGCCCTTAGTAGGTATCACATAGAGAACCGCAATCACCTTGGCGGCTCTATCAACAAAAAGCTAACCAATTGTTTAGAAACTAATAATAAATTATGATGAATAATGTGTGTAATAATAATGACTTTATTTATTATTCAATAGATTCTTCATTGAAATGAAAATTCAATGAATCGTCAAGTAATATAAATAAATTTAATATCGTCATACCTACAAAAAGATATCGCCTCGAAAGACAGTTGTACTAAAAAGAGCCGGCGAAAACTCAACTCGTATATAACTTCTTATATACTTATAATTATATTATACGTAGATTTTTTAATTTAAGCACCTACTTACAATAAAATATTCAAAATAACTCAATTACGAATTACGTATTTAATGCTAGTGAATGTTGCTGATGTTATCTAAATTACTTTTTATTAGTTTCTATTTTGAATGCAAAATGTGTAATTGTTATGTTAAAGTTGGTTCCAGAATAAATAGCTAATATTTTGAAGTATTAAAATTTTGTAAAATCGGAAAATATTTATGTGCCCTTATAAAAGACATCAACGCGTTTGCAATGTGCCAACATTATTTAGTACATATTATTATTATTTACATATAAGTATTACCCGGACATACCTTACCCGTTTGATATTGACAAAGACCTTATATAAATAAACCTTAAAATAATAATCGTCAGTCGTGACCACTCAAGTTCAGTTGCATTCAGAATGTTACATACCAACAAAATGTAAATCACTACAAGACCTTTGGCATTTTCTTATAAAAAGATAACAGGGCAACCGTTATATATTTCATTCGTTTTTATTACTCGAAAAAACCTTACTTATAACGTTTTCTTTATTTTACGTACTTTGTTTTAAGCTGCAAAATCAGCTTCACGCTGTATTCCGCACTGTTGTCTTCGGTACAGCGTCTGGGATACAGCGTGAAGCTGTTTTTTTGGGCATTGGGAACCTAATGTTAAGACAGTCCCTGGAAAACAAGAAATCATTTTCCACCGAATTCAGGAGGTATTGAGGAACTCAACGCGGAACTCAACGCCGCGCCAAAGCGCGGACAAATCCAGAGCATATAAATGAAAATATACATTTTGAATAAATATAATTTTAAGCTGAACGTTGTAATTATATAATGTACGAAAAAAAAACATCACGAATGGGTTACAAGCTGGATCTGCATGTAGAATGTTGATTGTAATTTGTTAATATATTTTTAATTTTTTTCTTATATAAAATTACTACTATGTGTAGGCGAAATTATTAAATAGGATAATACGAATTTAAACATTTCAGCTTAAGGCTAAATACATATATGGATATTTAGTGCACACCATATTAACAAAATTAGATATTATATAAAATATACATATACATGCATAACCTACAAGTGCTTTTTTCTTTGTTATCGATGTAACTAATGAATGTGCATTTTATTTAAATATAGCGTGTGTCTATTTAAGCATCAAATAGAATTCCTTTTTTTGGAGCAAAAATACTACGTTTTCTTCATAAGAATCATTCAAGAATAACTTTCTTAATCTTGTAATATTTAATTAAATAACAGTTGTTTTTATTATTCTATTTATCTTTGGATATTAATTTCTTTCATTCAATGAAATATTAATTTTGACAAATAATAAATAAAATTAAAGGAACAATATGCCTTCAATTTCATGATAAGCTTATAATAAACCAAAAGATATTTTGTAATAAATATTAAGAACATACTATAACTTACAATAAACTAAAGGAAAATTTTTACTTAATTACTTAACTATGTACATAAAAAAACAACATTTGAGTATATAAAATAAACGATACTTTGTCTCTACAAGCTTTTAAGTCTCGTATTCATAAAAAACATGTTGTTTTACAATAAATACATTAACGCATAATTGATTGAGTTATGCAGGTAATCGACCTTGACTCATAATATGTAATAGGTCCGTGAAGGTAGAAATTCTATTTTAAGTTCAAGTGTAATAATCAGAATTAATAAAAAAAATTCAATAATATTTTTCACGTAAGAATGATATGTCGTTGAAACAGTAATTATTTTTCTTCAAAATATTTTAATCAAAAAGTTAGCCTTCTTGGACCAGTAGTATAATAAAATATTTTCTTAAGACACGAGAGTGTTGTCACCTTGACTGGCGGAAGAATGAGTGGCCCAGGCGTCCTTACTACTTTCAGATCGAGGCTCCAGGCATAACTACACTCACACACGGCAACTAAGAATTTCAACTATTTATATCATGAGTGATACTCGTGTACTTATTATCGATATTTTTTTAAATGTTATTACTTATATAAAATTCATAGGCTTTGATCACAATATCGTTTGGATTTTTTTTTTTTTTAAATTACGCTAAAATTCAAGAATAAGTAATTAAACCCATTTTTTTTGTTTTATGTTGATCTGTAATGCATTGTTGTGTCTTTGTGTTTGTATTTTAGCTTTTATGTGGAATCACTTATGCAGAATATAGCTTTTAGTAAAATATTTTTTTTCCTATTAAGTAGTTTACAAATACTTTAAGTTACGTGAAATTAAATTTTCAACTAGTTAACAAACACTCATTATTTTTATTGTCTATATCTTCTTTTCATCTCTTAGGCAATTAAGGTACCTATTATTACTTGAAATTTCAAAAATGTTTCAAACCATCTGTATTTTTAGTTAGTCAATATTGATAGATAATGCTATTAAGAAATTACAATTAAAGAGTTAACTACTATACAATACCTACGTGATATTCTACATTATGGTAAATCTTTATTTATTGTATAATTTTTTTTGGTTTTAATAGCACAAAAATGTAAATTTGTAACGGAACACATAATAATTATATTTCTTGTTATAATAATTTTCAATAACGAATTCTAACATTTTTTCTTGTGATAAAAATAAATTTATAAAGTTTCAATTTCCCATAGAAAGATATTTACGTCAGGTCAGGTTAAGCACTACCAAAACTTTCAGCATATGCACCTGTCAAGCTATTCAGTGTACTTACATAAACGTTACAAAAACGAAAACAACATTTTATTTAATAAGCAAAAAATATTGAAATTTTAATTAAGGGCAATCATATAATTTGCTGTAGGTAACTAATACAAATGTGAAATCAAAGTAATCGTCGATTATAAAATTATCAAAATGGATTCCTGTTTTCATACACCAACGATCGATCTTACGTGTTTGCTTATAAGCAGTAGCGTAACCCTCATTACGCAAGATCTAACATTACATTAAATTTGAATGGAATTTTAATAGCGGCAACAGAATTGCACAAAACTGGACTTATTCGTATGACACCACTGGTTGCATTAGAATTGACCCTGATTTTTATTGACACGGTCAACTAGTACTGAACTTAATGCTTTGTAAATAGAAATAGTATTTATTTCTTCACGTTGTAATGTTTTAGATTTATAAAATAAAATTCAGAAGATGTTAGATATATTTAATAAGAGTTAAAAATAAAAATATTACTCTCTGAATTATTTTGATTATTTTTTTATATATATATATATGTTAGGTCAAAACGTATATTTAAAATATATCGCTTACAGAAGTCGTTTGACATAATTTAATTATCTAAATTATTTTGTAGTTAGATAGCGATGTGAATGTACTTTCAACTGAATAGTTATTCTTATATAGACATAGAACTAAAAAATAAATAAAAAGATTATATCTGGCACGAAACCAAAACTACATCCGTCTCAAAAATATTCATAGCAGTAATAGCTCAGCAGTATTCACTTGCGATTGCTAGGTAATAGTATAAGCTGAGACAAAACACGTCTCACTCACTGTCAATAAGTACATTTAGCAAAATTGCTGTTTTAGACAAGACCTATTACACTCGAAAGTACTTGTACGCTGTCAAGTTGATTAATTGCGAAATATTTATACTTTCTATTTATTCTTCAAAGTTGTAAAATTTTATTATTATATAAGTTACATAATATTGTATATATTATGTAACTTATATAATAATAAAATATTAATGTCATGTCGTATTTATATTAATGTCAAATATTACATTTCAGATATGTATGCTGTGTGCAGTAACGGCTTATGCTCAATATGATTCGCCTACGCCGCCAAGGCTGCAAATTCCTGGGGTGTTTGTAGCAGGAGCGAGACAGGGTGGATTTAGACAAGGAAGATTACAAGCTGCTCAAATTCCTGTTGGAGTAGCTAGAATAAGAAGGCCAGGACTCGCCAGACCTTCTTTCAAATCTGTAGATGCAGCCCCACGTCCCAGTCTTCAATCTCTTGATGAGCCATCAAAACCCGTCACAGAAGAACCGGAAGACGAAATTGAAATCAATACTCCCACTGCATATGTGCCAAACGTTTTCTCTACCGCTGAGCCACAAAATGATTTCTTTGATATTACAACCACATCCCAACCAAAGCCACCCGCTGTTTACAATTCTTCACCTTTCCAACAAACCACTCCTTCTGCGCCAAGACCCGAACCAGTGAGACCTACACAATACCGACCATTGGTACCACAATCTTTTGTCCCTATAAGAAACGAGCCTGCTAGACCTCAGCCAGCCAGATTACAACCTTTGTCTAGCAGACCACAGCGACCCTCCTTCAGACCAGAGCCCAAACCTTTTATTGACGAAGAGGGTGACTATATTCAACCTGTTAGACAGTTCTCCCGACCTCAAGAACCAATTCGTACACCAGCTAAGCCTCAACAAAAATATACTTCAAGTAACTCCAGAGATAAGAAGCCAGTAGCTCAGATCATACGTAAATTCAGAGACGAAAACGAAGATGGGAGTATTACATGGGGTTTCGAAAACGACGATGGGACTTTTAAGGAAGAAACCATTGGTGTAGATTGTATAACACGTGGAAAGTATGGATATGTTGACCCTGATGGTCTAAAACGAGAATATAATTACGAGACTGGAATTGCTTGCGATAAGGCCAATGAGGAGAAAGAACAAAAGGGTTTTATTGACTACCAAGAAAATAAGGCAGTATTGCCAAATGGCATTACAATAGATCTTGCCGCGATGGGTAAAAAATCAAGAAGGCCATTCAGATCAGCGGGTAATCAGTAGTAATAAGTATGTAATGTATATTTATTTTAGGATTTCTAATTATAAACACAAAACTTAGTCACTTTGTGCTATGTAAAACCATATTTTATAGAAATATTTTTTATGTAGCCTAAACTGACAAATAATAAAAAATAATAAATTGTATCATTATTTTTAATTACCTACATCTTTTAATAACAGTACAACGATACATATAAAATATTAAACTTTAGTAGAATCTATAGATATAGAACTTAGCAACATAATAATAGGCGAATTAACAATAGAGTAAGTATTAATTGTCTACAGAGAAAAAGTCAACGTACTACTTACTACACTTACAATCCGCGAGGTCTAAGCTGAGCTTTGCATCTGTGTGAGTGGTTATAATAACTAAAGAGCCAATCGACACGTTTAATAATACGTGTGTGCCACTTTGTAAACAGAAAAGTATAGATATTATCAAATATGTTTTATTTATTGATTTAGTGTACTTTACAGGCATTATTTATGAAAATATTTTCGTTCTGCACTTTTCCTACACATAAACTATAAGTGTGCCAAATTTCATACTCTTCTGTTAATTTTTGCTTTAGAACTTCATGCTGTATCCCTCACATAGCAGGGTACGCAGAAGGAACTAAATGTTAAGACACTCCGTTTCCCACTTGCTGCCGAATTCTGGAGTCATTGCGTGCTGAGTGACAGAACTCAACGCCACGCAACTTTGCCTTGACACGAGAGCTAAGAAATAGAAACATAAATTTAAACAAACATTTCATCTCCTCGAGTGGGGATCAAACCCACAATCAGTCGAATTTACAGTCGCACTTTGTGCCCTTTTACTTTACGTAACAATATATAAATAAATACACAGTAAGTTCAACGTGATTTGCTTGGCTTTAACCGGTTTATAGGCTTTTTGAAAACAGGCCTGCTTCTTTTGTACTGATAGCAACGTCACATACCACACATACATTCTTCTATTCCATTTAATAAAAGTGAAAGATATAGTTGGTACTATAGTGTACAAGAACGGAAAAATGTATGTGACCAAGCTGTAAGAAAAGAAGAATAATCGTGGACACAACTGATCTTGATGATAATACGGAAAGATTCAGTTTTAACTCATACGATACATCAGACGGGAGTAAAAATTATATAAATAAAATGATCTAATGTTCGGTGTAGAAGGGTTGATATATTTTATTTATTGATTTCTAAATATAAACTTGAAGCCAGTCCTGGCGCAGGGGCACAGAGTGTGACTCGAAAATCGACTGCTTGTTGTGTCGATGCCCACTCGAGGAGATAAAGTATGTATTTACATTTATATTTTCATTTCTTCGCTCTGGTGCCGGGGCAAAATTGAGTTCCTCCACTCAACACGCCATGCCTTCAGAACTTGGCGGAAAGTGGATAACGGTGTGTCTTAAGTCTTAACACTAGGTTCGCTCTGCCTATCCTGCTAAGTGCGGGATACAGCGTAAAGCTGATAAAAAAAACTAAATTTTTAAAAGATTTGTTTTTTGTCTTCTAACACAAATGCAAAGCTTAGCTTAAATCTCACAAGCTGCATGTATGAATTACACAATTAATACAAATAAAATTAATTAATAAATATATTCCAATACTGTAATCAATATTTAATTTGTAAATGTAATACTAGAAAATTAGTATTTAAAATTATAAAACCTAACCTGTAGTAAGTTAAACTTATTTCCTTAATGACACAATACATAACCAGGAAGAACATTTATCATTACGAAGTTAAACCAAAGCAACCTTCATAATATGTTGTCTCCTTGATATAAACTTTTTTTTGTCGTTTTTTTTAGTCACTTCTTTTAAGTCAATATAGGATATATGTATATGCAACCGATTTTACTAAAACAGTCAAAGCATTTTTTTACACCTTTATAATAATTAATGAAATTAACCAAATAATAATTAATAAATTAAAATAGACACGAATTTATTTTGTATTTCAAAATGATTTACTAATTATTTATGTATAATGGAGAAACAACAAATTGCGACGGCCGGCCTCTTCTTGTTGTAACTTTGTCATATTATATTCGTAGGCGCGTAGATAGGTATAGTTTATTAGAATTTTGGTGTCTGAAATTCTGGATAAAAGTTAAAACCAGCGTGGCCAGAGGAGGCACAATCACGCTTTTCACAGATTGTTCCACGTACTGTGAAAATGTTTTTTTATTACTTTAAGGTTCTTATAGATATACAAATAAGTATATTCTGAATAATTTACTGCCTCACATATGGTAAACCTAAACAATATAGTTTAGGTGTAGTGACGTTTTCCTTAAAAAAAAATTATACTGATATCTATCACCATTACAAGTTTATTTAAAACTCAAATAAATGGCTAAAGAATAAATTAAATCCCTATTATGTATTTATTGTTTGTCCCTCTTTTGGCGAAAAGATTCCTGCTTTTTTACTTAAAATGTTTAAAAATCCCACTTTTCACTGAGATAGGATCTAGCAGCGCTGGTTAAAACCATGCTAAGTGACAATGGATAACGCCATTTCTAATATAATTGACAAGAAAATATAAAAAAAATACGCTTTATAAGCCAAGTGCCTTATCCAAGCACTATATTTCCTAATAGTACTTGACGGTGTATGTGCATAGGAACTTTAGTTTTTATAATGTAACTAATGTCTAGCTTAGTTTGGCTACTCATCCATTAGTAAGATATTGCTAAAAAAAATCTGCATACACTTTTCAAGTTTAATAATCCATCCCACTAGCTTTTGTCACTGTTGATAGTTAAGTTTATAAATAAAATATGTTAGACAAGATATTTTCAGTATAAATCACAAACTTTGTAGTATGTGAGTAAAAAATAACACTAAGCAGCAGCCAACTAGATTCTAAAACAAAATCTACATTAAATTTGAACTATAATTTTAAGCAGGTAAAAAATGAAACATTTTTTTTTAAAACTATAAGTATTTTGATTTCAGCTATTTCAAACTATATTTATTAAAATTGGGATAAAATTTGTAAACATACCTCTTGTGTGAGGGTACAATCTAAAGATTAAAGTTTTAAATTCTTGTCCGTTACATCTTTACTGCATTTACTGAAAATCTTGTTACTTTTAGGACACCAAGTATATTTCAAATACTTAATTGACATGCAAGTAACTATTGAGGCCGTCTCATTATGGTGTTTCTTAGCACTACTATCCCTCTGCCAACTCTGCCATGTACGGGATACCAGATGAAGCTAATTTTTTTTAAGTAACTATAAATTTTACATATTTTTGCTTCTGACAACATATTTGTTGCCCCAAGCTTTTATAACTTACAATTTAAAAATTTAAAACTATTATATTTAGAACATTCAACAGACAGAGAAATTTAAATATGAATAAATTACAAAAATAATTAAATTAAATTTTAAAGTATAGATAAGGTATGTAATAAATAAATATTTATGTGGAAAGATATTTATTATCAATTTACTTATACAAAGAAATCACTTAACTAATACCAAATTTTAGAAAAAAATATCTAATAAGGGCGATTATTCATATATGGTTGAGGTCTTCGCATTGGAGGTGGCATTCTATTTGGGGGAGTTATGGAGATATCTAAATAATTACCTATTTGAAACTTTACTTGTCCCAGAGTTTTATTGTCGTCGCCACCTCGTTGTCCAGAACAAGTTACGCCGATTTCTCGCATGCGATACGCAGGTGATCTCATGTCAGGATATACAATAGCAAAATCAAAATATGTCCCTTTTCGACGAGTTTCTGGATTGACTTCTTTAACTAATCCTGTTAATTCACGTAAAGTTGCATCCATCCAAGTATAAATTTGCAGCTCATTTTGAGGAACATTACCTCTAGCGTAATCACCAGGTGAATTGTGTCTACCAGTTGAACAAAATACTCGTAACAATAATGGACAAGTCTGAAAATAAACATAACAGTTTTTAGATTGTTTTTAGGCACAAAATTTACTTATCAAACTGTTTTAAAACAATTGTTGTTTTAGTTCATATAAAATATATTCACCTTCTCTCTATCAACGGGTTTCTCCGCTGGTCTAACCTCTTCAACCACCATTGACTCTACCCCTGCCATTTTCATAATCTTATGATATTTAAGGATAGATAACACAAAATTTGTATTCAAATTATATTTTTATTACGTAAAATTATTAAACAACGATGTAATCACTCAATAATGTACGCAATTGACAGATATTTGTGGTTGCGATCACGGAATAGTAAACAGTTAACAATAAGGTAAATTACACAGATTATTCTATAGAATTGTAGAGATAGACTAAACATACTAACAGCGAATAGACAATAGACATTAGAAAATATATAAAAAAAAAAAGCTACGAGCAGTAGGAGGGTTAAAAATAACGAATTTCATATAAACTAAATTCAATTAATTAAAAAATATAAAACTAAAGGAATTATATAATATTGTCCTCAGTGTTAGAAGAAACAAATAGTGCATTTAACAAAAACCTAGCTAAATCTAATTTAACCTAGGACTTAATTATTCCACGATGGAATAATAAGCGTGGAAAAGAAAACATTCCTTTCTCTACTATGCGTTCACTCGATCTCTCTTATTGTCGGCGATTTTAGCTCTCGGCTGCCTATCAGACAGATGTAAATATATGCTAAAGCTTACATGCTAACATTATTATAACTCAAAATAAGCAGTATATCTAACGTCGTTTCACGGCAATATTTAAAACAAAAACTCGAGTGGTCAATGACATTATTTTTTAAAACTTTTTTTACTTTGCGATCGATGTTTGTGTACACCTAAATTATAAGCACGTTTTATCTTAAAAAACTAGTAGAACTTATTTTATTTAAAGTAGTAAAGAAACTTTTTATACTTTATTTACAAATATTTTTGAAAAGAAATTAACTAAGAATAAACTAAAAAGTTACGTAAAATACAACTATTATAATATATTCTCTATAAATAGTCAACTTTGTAAAGGTTTCTTAAAATAAATTTTTGAAAGCTAAGTGCTTTCACTAAAATCACTAAAATTATCTAGACTAAAGTACTTAATATGTCGTTCATCGTCTTAAAACAATTACCTATTAATGAGTTAAGATAATGTACTTGAAATTTGTATGTTTCAGAAACCTTGTAAATGAAATAAAACAAAATAAGTTTTTTTTAAATATTTTTAATAAGTTTGAAGTTACAAATTAAATTTTATGTGTATGTAATAAGATCACATGGCACTTATTAAATTGTCAATTATCAATTTAAAACTTACTACTATTCATGCAATTTTCAGATAGGCATAAAGAAATAATTAATTTAATTTAAGTTTCTATAGTCTTTGCACCAATATTCACAGAGCAGGAAAATGACATTTGTGACATTTCGTATTTAATCGATAAGTTATTGTTTTATGAAAATACACCAGCCTGACGCGTTTGTGATCAATAATTCGAAAGTACCGATAAGACTATTTTATGTTAATTCAGATTTAACTGTATTGAACATGGCAAACAAAGAAGAGGACGAAACATTTCAAGAAGATGATGTTTATATTAACCCCGAAGATGGGATGCCTAATATTCACCCCAACATTGCTGACTTAGACCATGAAGCCGATTGCCAAGATGAAATAAATGAATTTGATGACTTACCTAAATCTGTGATCGTAACTAATATTCATAGTGACGTGTTTGCTGACGAAAAATTAAAAAAAGAATTAGAAGATATCTTTCGTACATTTTCGGATAATGTAACGTTTCAGTGGTTACGAAGTTTTAAGCGCTTACGTGTTAATTATGATAGCCCTCTCGCAGCGGCCAGCGCTCGTGTTCAACTACATCAGTACCAATTTTATAATTCGTGTATTAATTGTTATTTCGCTCAACCTGTAACACCAATATCTTTTAAAAATTTAAGGCCTCCTGCACCTGTAAAACAGTTTCTAATATCTCCACCGGCCAGTCCTCCTATTGGGTGGGAACCTCGTGAGGAAGGTGAACCGGTCGTGAATCCTGATTTGCTAGCAGCTTTAGCCAGCCTGACTCCAGGGGAGAGTCATGAATTACATGCACCTACACCCACTCAACCTGCCATAATAGTGCATACTGCTTTATCCACTGACTCTAATTCAGATACACTAAGTCACCCCATACCACATACTCGCTGTCCTGAATACTGAAGACATATGCCTTGTTGAAAATTGTAGGAAATTTACATAATGTAGGCTGTTTAATACTTTTCATTTTATCACATGTCACTATTCAATGACCGTTGATGACAAAAGTGAAATTGCTAGGAATTTGAAATCTAACAAATCATAGGCTGACAGTGCTGTTAAATAAATAGTTTTTATCACTAATGATAGTTTTATAGGTCAGCTTATTAGTTTTTTTTTAAGTATTTAAAATTAAATTGGTGCTATTTTTTAACGTTTACATTGCTTATTTTTTGTATTAGATAAAAATAGAATACTAAAACAGTTTTTTTGCAAAATTCATTATCAATCAAACACTTTTTATTTTATCATTATATTAAATTGATTTATATGCAAAACAAATAATCTATGTAGGTAATATTAATCTAATAGAATGGTATTTTTTTAATTTAAATAAAATAATGAGTTGTTTTTAAAACAAAGATATTAAAGCCATTGCAATGCAGCAACACAGCATCTAACTGTAAATGTGACAGTTGGGAGTTTAAATTCCCTCCCGGGAAATGAATTATTTTAATTTTTTTCTGATAAAGATGAAATGTAGAAGTTATTTGTCCAGTTACAACTTTTGAAATTGTAAGAAAAATTTGTGCAAGACATTGATTTGTAGATAAATTTGCTCAATAATTGTGTAGTACAAGTAAAGATTATGAGTAAAATGGCTTTGACAAACCTATTAGAAACACAGCTTATATCTATTTAATTTAAGTTTTATAAACTAATTATGAATGTTCCTTACAATTTTTCTTTTTATACCAGGAGGAAGTGAAGTTGTTAAAATTATTTATTAATATTTAACAAAATGTAATATACCATATTGTTGTATTGTACATTACCCTAATGTACATAATTTCCATGTACTATGTACAATTTATGTATCAAGATATGTAAAAAAACACCATATAATTATTACTTTTTGTCGAACAATTATGTTAATAATGCAGGATATCTGTTATTTAATGCACAAAAATTAAGGACATTAATTTATGTACATAATCAATTTTAGGTCTGTATTATTAATATTTATTACAGATAAAATTATTAATTTGTTACTGTCAATAGAAATTTTCTATACATATATATATTATCAAATATGATTAAGGTTTTGTCAAATTATAAACTTTATTCATTGATTTTGCGAGAACCATTAAAGCAGGCACACATACACTTAATTATTTATAGAAGAGCAAATTTATTTTACCAAAAAAGTGCTTATCTTATCAATTACATCTAAGATTATTTATTATGAACACATTTATATGTGAAGTACCATCCAAAGAGATAATAAAATAGGTTACATAAATCATTCAGTACAATGAAAGTTTACTTTCTTAAGATGTTAAGCTTAAGTTAGATTCAGATAAAAAAAACATTTATTACAATTGGTAAACTATATTACAAATAAGTTTGGCGCAGATATTTTATAGATTAAATAGACATTAAAAAATGTGTGAAATTTTATGTGTATGTTAGATGAAATTGCATTATTTAGTAAATACAGCTTGAATTAATAAGTCAAAATGAAAATTTGCAAGTATTTTTTGATATATTTGAATGTTTAATACTGATTTCAGATGGACGACGATGCAATATCTGTAGTAAAGTTTAAAAACGCCTTTTTGTAGGTGAGGTATCTTCATAGGAAAATTGGAACGGACGGGCTTTACGATTTAAATTGAGATATTGTGATGATTATCAATTAATTATACTTATTGTCTTTAGAATATAATATAAGGTATGTGTATAAAACTTGGCAATTAATAAGTAATGCAAATTATGTTTATAAACAGTCATTTACGATATAAGATAACACCTTAATATATTGATATTTCATGAACAAAATTGCTTGTGTCCTTTCCAATTTTAAATACCTGCTGATAAACTAAGATTTGGCTGTTTATAGCAAATTATAATATTTAGTAGATTTTAGATATAGATATTATTAGGTCACGTTAAATTTGTGACGAACTGGAAAACTTTATCAGAGTTATAGATTCATATTTTTGGAATACATGTAGATAAAAATATTAATTACTGATTTTCAATCATTTAAAGTTTTTATTATTTAGACGCTAATCCTGAGTAAACGTATTATTCTTACTTATATCTTTTTTACTTTTAAAATCGATTGGACTTAATGCATTAAGTTAATTTTATGCAGAAAATGTTTTTCGTTTGTTTTACGATTTGTTTTAACATTTTGCAGAACTTCACTAGATCTAGTGATATTTATTTTATTTTTTTATTATATTTGTTTTTACATACCTACTGGTATGTAAAAACATATATAATAAAAAATAATTACCTTTGATGAAAATACGATTACCTTTGATGATGCTCTTTACTGACAATGGCTTTATTGTTATGTTCCTCACATTAATTAGTCTTAAGTATTTATTGATTTATTTATAATAATTCAACATAATATAAGAGTAAATTGTACCAGTTACTGATTTAACAAATGATTATTAATTTATTTAAAAATATGTAACTAAATTTTGGTTCAACTCTTTAAATTTCAGCTATATTCCTCACACCATAAGGAATTGTCAGAATTTCCTTTACAAATTTTTATTTTAATTAATATTTATAACCAAAATATGTGAATTTCATTTTTTTTTTAACATTTTCATGGTCACTGATGAAATGTACTCAAAATGTAACCTTTACTTTTCGATATAAATAATGTTATGTAAAAAAAGGAATCTCCATAATATCTTATTATTGTGTTCTTGTTGGTTAAATTGTTGTATCTAGTTCGAGCTATATAGTCTTTCTCATTCTTACGAACTTACACTAGTGTCTCCCTGTTGTCGTTTTAATCTCACTGTGATGTCTATGTTTATTGTTTGATGTAAATATTAAATTATATTGAGTTTTTATTTCTTGGTTTTATTCAATAAATAATCTAAATTCATTGAGTGTTGTGTTGATATTAAAAAAAAGTAATAAATCGAGTACAACTCGTGGTAAATTCTGGTTTTATAACTTCTAAACTATTTAGTGTATATTTATTTATAACTAACATTTTCAGTTGTTGTGAATTGTATACAGATAATTAAATTTGCAATTTATTTTTTTTTTAGTTTTTCGCGAGTATTTGATGGTAGGCACAGTAAGCCTAGTATTAAGATCTGACTCTGTCTCACTTTGCGTGTTGATTGGTGGAAGTCGTGATCGCACTTTGTTATCAGAGCATGAAAATGAAAATAATTTAATTACCCCAATGTAGCGGTGATCAAACCCACCTATAAATAAAAAGCTGGTTATGTACGCTATACGTCTTTGATTCACATAATATTATGGAGCATATGAGTACTTACTTTCAACTTGTAGGATTACAAATATGTGTATGGAGCTTTACTTAAATTTTAAATATTTTTGTAGTTACATTTCTTTGATTGTTGGATTATCTTGTAAGTTTCATAATGTTAAATTCTATATTACTGTGTTTGCCTTTGAAAAAGAAATATATAAATATCTAACGTTGGCGGCCGTTACATGGCCGTCATGGCACATCGGCAACGCTAAGGTTGCGAGTTCGATTTTTATTTGGGCCGTGCGCAACGCGGAAATACAGCATGCAGTGTAAAAAAAATCTTTTTTTACTATACTAAAGTATAAGATTTTTTTACTAATACAAATGTACTGGAACAGTGTCCCACTATAATACAAGCTCCTAGTCGCCGCCCGCAGCTTCGTTTGCGCGGAGTAAGAAATCTGTTATGCAACTGTCATTCGCTATCCATTGTAGTACTAAGTTTCCTTTCGTTATATTAATATAGATTTAAATATGTTGCTAAGAATTTACATCAGATATTCTAAGCCTAAATTTCTTAATAGTACCAGAATGTGCTCACAACTATGAACTAGGTACCTTCTCTAAGGCTTTTTATTCAAATCTCTTAAGATTTATAATTTGCTGAAACCTTACAAAAAATTTTATCAAAATCCGTTCAGTAGTTTTTGCGTGAAATGTGAATAACAGAGAGACAAAAAATATGGGCAATATTGTTTTGTCTTACTTACATGTCTTACTTTATTATATTTATATAGTAAGCAAGTAGGCATATTTTTAATAGCATAATATTCTGCTTTTTATGTAATTTAATTAAATATTTTATAAGTTTGGAGTTCATATGACTAAAACATATAAAAAATCTTATTTTAACGACTTTTTAATAAGTATAAAAAGTATTTTATTACATCATACACTAAAACAAATCCGTAGACAATACAATCGTGTTTGACAAAATACATATAGCTATATATTCTCTTTCAAGTGTAAACATACAATTAGTAAGTGCAATTTTACAAGGCACTTTATTCGGCTAAATACGTTTGATCACAAAGTAAGATATGAGTGTATATTTCTTGTATACGTATATCATTCACAATATTTGTTTGGCACAAAATTTGTACTATCTTTTATATAAGATTTCATTATTTTATATAACATTCATTTTATATCTCAATTACTAAGAAATTATTACAGGACTTAAAAAAAATCCAAATTCTACACGATCCGACCCTTACATTTATATATTGTAAAACAGTTTAATTATCACTTAAAATTGGATCGTGATCCTTAAAAAATATGACTAAACTTTTAACTAAATTGCTTTGCGAAATATTACAATTGTACGACCGTTCATGTTGTGTTCTAACATTATGTGTATTTCTTGTGCATGATAAAATGTGTGACTGTGCATGTATACAAAGGTCACACACTAAATACTTTAATATTTTCATTTTGTATAACATTCCTATATTATTTACAGTTTTATACTTTAAGTAATAATATAAACATAAGTATTTGGTATTATTTTATATATATATCGACAATATAATAAAATAACAAAATAATAAAATAAACAATATAATAAAATAAAATTCGTAATAAAATAATACATACGTTTTGAATTTAAAAATATCTTAATATAAGTATGTATCACATATATTATATCAATACTTATTGTCTTTATGATCACATTTGGTAGGACGTTTATCCATCGTTAGATACTTACAGCTCGCAATGGCAATATATTTTTTGGACGGAATTGACACTGTGATATTAAGAGCAATTCTTATTTATATTCTCATAAAATGTGAGAAATATCTAAAATTTGTTAAACCTTTCCGTTCATGTCATCTAAAGGAACCATAGATTCTGGTACTTTATCATTTACAGTGTACGCATCGTCGTCTTCACTTTTGCCAAGACAAGTGAAGCACGTGTCACCTTTACCAAAGTTTTCGCCATCTGCCAAAGATTGAGGCATGGGTTGATTCATAGTTTCTGGTAAAAAGCAGCATAAGAATCCCGACACAAGGGCTACTAAGCCAAAGATCACAGCTGGTATCTTAGGATCGAAGGAATCCAACAAAGTAATTAAAGGAGTCATGGCTCCTGATAATCTAGCGCACATTGATCCTAAGCCCATTGCGGAGTTTCGTACTACAGTGGGGAATAACTCCGCGGAATAATTATACACAATTGCAAAGGATCCGGCTATGAAAAGTTTGCCTGCAATAACGACGACTGTCGATATTATTGTTCCGCTAGGAATAAATGCAGCAATTATGCAAGCTGAACCGCCAATAACCATCATTGAGCTAATAAGCAATCTGCGACCCCATATATCAAGGAAGTATATAACAGCAGCATAGCTTGGGAATTCTACTAAACCAAAAACGGCCGTTATGAGGTATGGATTACCTTCTAGCTTGCCGGTGCTGAGAGTGAGTCCGTAGTAAACTAAAGAATTAGCAAACCAGCATAAACAGACATTCAATGTTTTATTTCGAAGATTAGGGGTTCTGAACAGATCTAAAGTGCCGGCCGATGGTTCATCTATAACTTTAGTCGACTCAATTTTGCCTTTTGATACAAGCTGAGCTCTATCTAAAACTTCGTCAGATTTATTGAACTTCAAAGCTTTTTGAACAATGTCCACGGCTTCCTTTGGTCTACCTTGCGCCCAAAGCCAGCGAGGCGATTCGTCCATTATCCAAATATGCGGAAGAAGGACAAGGGCATGTAGTCCGTATACAATTTGTAAAATCATTCTGTCATCAATAATAGCACCCCAGCCAGCCACTAACATTATACCAAATGCGAATGCGCATTGAAACGCGACACCACAAGCAGTCCGCTTAGACGCACCGACAATTTCCATAGTTAATACAAAGGCAGGTATATATGCTCCGGCAGAACCAAAAATTGCATAAAAGAACATAACAACCAAAAAAGACCAATATTCGGGAATAAACGATACAACGACTCCTAAAATTAACTGCAATACACCTGACCAGCAGAAAATAGTCTTCCTACCTACTTTGTCGGCTAAACCTCCGAGAAATACTGCGCCAGTGAAGACTCCCAACATGAAAACAGTTTGAGCTACAGCACCCTTCCATCGTTGATTGCAGACGAGATTCCATTCGATGGCGCGTGATGATGTTCTGTATCGGGTATCGAAGACCCACTTGTCACACGTGACGGATATGTTGTCCTCATCATACATGTGACAGTTATCGAGGCCGCCAGATGCTGTTAAAGGTATGGATGCTAATATTTCTGATGAGTTCCAAAGTGCTGCGGCTTCATTTGTATCTACTCCGTCTATCCAGCACCTGGAAATGTTAAAATAAGATTTAGATATACAAATAATCTTATATTCTCTTTATAAATACAATTTTTTTTTATTTTTAAAGTTTCACTGATTTTATGTGAGGAAGAAATTAGACGTTTTAAGTAAATGGAAGGAAATTAAGATATTAGTACGTTTTTTTTTGTGAAGTTGGAAGGATCTATTACTTTAAAAATAAAATTTTGATTAATATTTATTACACATAATATCATATATAAAGTAATACATTAACATTGAAATATATTTTTTAAAAATGATACCTATCCCTACCTTTTTTTTATACTGATTCAAAAATTAACACGGAAAAATAAAACAACTGTTTAGTTAATATAATTTATTGAAAAAAATATAAAACACTAACTAACACTACGTGTTCTTCAATAAAATATGTTAAAGATATACAATGATTTGTTGCGTAAATTACGTAGGTTTAAGTTTTATTTTATAACTATGATAAGGCAGTATCGTAGCGTAAATTAGGTCAAATGTCATTAGAAATATGTAGATTATGTTGTAAGTAAGTCCCTGTCAAAAGAACAGAATCAAAATAGTTCTATTTAAAATTATAATACGAATCGGTTGGGCCCTGTTTTGATATGCACGCAGCTATTGTATTATTACTAAAGCTGTATACAAATCAATAAAATGAATAAAGAAACGATTTTTCTTTCCAAACACTTAGTATTTTTTTTAAATAATATAGTATTTTCACCGATGCCTAACAAAAGTTAACTTAAAATGAGAATGAATGGCAGTGTAGAAAGTATATTCTTTTGGCAGTCTGGAAAGTATAAGTCGATAAGCATTAAAATAAATTATATTTAAATTTATTAGATAAATATTATATTATTATTATGCACCTGTTTCAGTTTTGAACTTTAACAAGCTAGCGACTAGGTGTTAATCAATAAAATTGTTAGTATACAAAAAAATACTTAATATTACGGAACATTTTAAATCGTTTGAACACTTAAATAAATGCAACAATAATTATAAAGCTTTAAATAAAGTAACATTGACTTTTATCTGGGTTTTTTACCTACTCATCTGATAATTTAAAATAAATATTAATTGTGATGAACAGTAAAAATATAGTAGGTAATATATATATATACCATATTTTGAAATCTTAAATTTAATCTTTGCATTATATGTTATATCTAAGCTAATAGTACCATCCAGTCTAATGTTTAAGAACATAACTTGACTAGATAACTTCTAAAGTCATGTATGTACTACAATTTTTCGTAACAATAAATATATTCTTATATAATGTAAACAATTGTCATTTCTTAATTCCACGAAAATACTTTTTAAAAAATGTACTAGATAAACTATGTCAATAAACTTTAAATTTATAATAAATTCGAATAAGTTATATATTATCAACGGCAAGAAAAGATATAATTTTGTACTCAATTCATTTTATAATTTATAAAATGTTTATTACTTTAATATTAGACAGAAGCTCATAAAAATGTAGTCATTCTATCATTGTCCTTCATAAAATAGCCTCGAATTAATTGAAGAATTATGGTTTTTTGATTTCTCCATCCAAAGGAATCATTGTTTCAGGTATGTCAGTTGACGTTTCACTCATTCGCCGTCCACTGCAATTTGTAAAGCAATTATCACCTATACCAAATTTCTCGCCATCCTCAATAGATTGTGGTAGTACTCGCCCAATAGTCTCAGGCAAAAAGAATGTAGAAAATCCAGACAATAGAGCTAAAAATCCAAAGATTATTGTAGGAATTTTTGGATTCAATGTATCGAGTAAACTAACTAACGGTGTCAAGGCGCCAGACACACTAGCACACATGCTGCCAAGACCAACGCCAGAACTTCGTACGACTGTAGGAAATAATTCAGCTGAATATTTGTAAATTATTGAATACGAGCCAGATATAAATAGTTTGCCAACCATTACGACACCAGTGGCTGCTGTTGAGCCGTGAGGTAGCGCGACGACTACCAGGCAGGATATACCACCTAACAGCATCATTACACTGATGAGAGCCCTGTGACCTACACGGTCTAAGTAGTACATTATGATTATATAACTGGGCATTTCAACAACTCCCATTAAAAAAAATATAAAATAAGGATTGCCGTTCAATTTTCCAGTGTTAAGTGAGAGTCCATAGTACACGACAGAATTGGCAAACCAGGCACCACAAATAATAAGTGTTTTCTTTAACATATTTGGTGTTTTAAAAAGATCTGAAGTTCCAGAAGATTGATCATCTGTATATTTAGCGCATGTAATTTTACAATGCGATACTAATGTAGCAGTGTCAAGAACTTCATTGGATCCGTTAATTTTTAAACCTTTCTCAATGATTGCAACAGATTCTCGGGCTCGTCCTTGCGCCCACAGCCATCTTGGTGATTCGTCCATCAAAAACCAGTGAGGGAGTAATAAAGCAGCATGAAAAGCATACACTAATTGCAAATAAAACCTGTTATCAATAAGATAACCCCACGCAGCCAAGAGTATTATGCCGAAAGCAAACATTACTTGAAACATCACTCCACATACTGTCCGACGGCTAGGTCCAACTAGCTCCATAGTAAGGACAAATCCAGCTATATATGGACCAGATCCAAAGATCCCGTATAAGAATCTTATGGCAACGAACATATAATAATCGGTACAAAAAGCAACTGAAGCGCCTAAAAGTAGCTGAAGAATACCAGCCCATACAAATAAAGTTTTCCTTCCAAGTCTATCACAAAGACGTCCTAATACGATTGATCCTAGAACTACACCAAACATATAGGCGGTTTGTGCTGCAGCGCCCATCCATCGTTGACTGCAGACAAAATTCCATTCAATGCCACGAGAAGAAGTATAATATTGAGTATCATAAATCCAAGATTGACAATTTTCTAAGGAATTATTTTCACCATATATCTTACAAGATTCCAATTTTCCGTGTTCATTCAAAGGAATATGTTTTGAGATAAGAGAAGAATTCCAAGGTTCTGTGTAGTTCGAACAGTCTATCCCTTTGAGACTGCATCTGAAATACAAAACCAAACATCTATTACATTACGTATATTTTAAACTTTAAAAAAAGCTCTGTGCTGTGGGTGACAAACGAATTATTTGTTTTTATTTAATGAGTGCTAGAGTGCTGCATTACTTTTTGTGCATAGTAGAATTTTTGGCTATGTTGTACGATGTTCTTGTAAGTAATCGAAAATTGAAATGCGATGCAATTTAATTATTTTATGAATAACTTATTATGGTCTAAAGAATATGTACCCAAACATATATGTTCTAAGGTATACGTTTATGTGTGATTCTAATAAAAATATTTCCACGTACATGCGATGTCAATTGAATTAAGAAATATACACGTTATACAGCGTTATAAAAATCTATACAAGCCCATAATATAGAGCAAGCAACGATGTTTTTATCATGTTTTAAGTGGTATTCTATCTACACTTAGGAAACATAAATTCTTATTTAAAAAACGTATAAATGTAAAAATATGAACGTAGTGAGATTTCTAAATAAGTATTTTTTTCCTATGTAAATATTATGAACAACATTTAAAAAAATGATAAAAATATTTAATAATAAATAGCATTCTCTCAAGCCAAATGATAATTCGGATAATTCGGTAAGATTACTTATCTTTGAGTAGCGGAAATTTGTAAATAAGTTGTTAACATACGTATAAGAATTTCGACGTTTGACTTAGAGGTCAGAGCGCTGGATTTCCAAGAGGTGCTGGTTCACATTCCGCTACGTTGAAATTTTTATACGATTTCTAAACAAGAACCAATGATGTGATTGAAGGAGCAGTTATAATATAAAGCAGTTAGTATTATAGCAGTTATGAGAAAATATAAGGTAGACATTAGATAAATAAAAATATACTTACTTTCGATTTATCTGTTTGAAGAACATCACCAATATAAAAATAAAAAGTACACCTGACACCCAAAAAGCTTATTGTGCAATTTGCAATCAAATTTTAAGACTTACGAGACTTCTTATTTGAAATGTTAATTAAGCAAAAAAAATACTTAATACATGTTTACTCAGCAATAGATAGGTTCCTATAGGCTATAGTTTGTATTATACATAAAATCATTGTTTATAAATCTGTAAAGTAAATAATTGAAATGTGTATATAATTTGAAATCTTTTTTATTATAAAAAAAATGTTAAAAATAAAGAATTAAAAAAATGTTTCATAAACACTTAAATTACAAAATGTAACATCTTTATCTAAAGTAACATTTAATTGTAACCTCAACAAATGACTTCTTTTAATACAAAGAAAATGTCGGACATATAGTATAGTAATTATCTTTACTATGTTTATCAGCTTCCATCATGCGCATGCACCGCAACGTAAAAAAGATTCCATAAACATACGTTAAATATTAAGTTAATAAAATACCCCACACATTAGAAATCCGCTTTAGAAAACAAAAGCCCTCTTACAATTAATCTTAACATTTCACTATAATTCAAACCCAATAAGTTTAAACATCTGGAATATAAATTAAAAAGAACAATAAAGACATAACTTAAAATTAAAAATAAAGATTTAATTTATTATTCTGAGACACAAAATGATAGAGTGTTATTTTAGATACTATCTATGCCTTTATTTTCCTTTTGATAAAAAGCTGAGCTTTTGAAGATGTATTTGGCGTTGATCCAGAACAACCCATTTTATGTAAGAATGTTTATGAAGCCATATTAACCTATTTAACAGCGCAGTCGTGAGCAGTAGACGTTTTGTTATCAATACTAATTATTATAATGCTAGCCGTTAATTAGATATAATTAAAATTTAATATTTGACAAAAATATCACGCTGAGATTCGAACTCTTTTTATAAACCTAGTACCTATATGTGCGTGGGTAACAAAACTCTTGGCGTAATATGTATTTTGTCTGACCCATTTGTAGAAAGTGTAGTTGTAAATAGATCAACTATATTTTGTTTCCAGCCAATTCATTGTATCTAATTGAATTACATTTGTTTATTTACGTCAATAT
>DWAO01000325.1:0-27507 GCA_018230605.1 Heliconius congener
AACACAAGGTTTCCTCTGCCTACCCTGCTGTGTGCGGGATACAGCGTGAAGCTGATTTTATTTAAATTCCCATAAGGAAAGAGTATATAGCGATAATTTTGATTAAATGACTTTTTTTCATCTATTTTAAATACCTATAAGTACCTATAATATACGTGATATTAAAAGATAGCTCTTAATTTGTATAGACCATTTCTACGAGATACAAAAGTAATATTGAGGCCAACTTAAAACAATTGCATTTCAGACAAGTTTCATTAACAACAGTTCAAATAACTTTGTTAGAACATTTCAAATGAACTTAGATGTTACGCTCGACGATTTTTAAGTTAACAATAGCATTTTTTTTATTAATTATTAAGTTAGCTTAAGTTTAAGCTACTACTATGTGAAACATTAATAACATACTTCTAAAACGATCTTTTGAAAATGAGACCGTCGTGGCCCAGGGGCACAAGGATGTCTCGGTGTCTCTCACAAGGGTGACTGTAACGTGACGGTTGTAAGTTCGATCCCACTCGAGGAAATAAAATATTTATTTCAATTTATATTTCTTCGATCGATTTCTTAGCTCTGTTGTTGAGGCAAAGGGCGGCGTTGAATTCCGTCACTCAACCTCCCAAATTCGGCGTGAAGCTGGTCTCTCGAAAATGAAAACAAATAATAAAACACTTGTCGAGTGAGTCGACTTGAATCCTTCAGTATTGACAATTGAGCGGTATTGTGAATCATTACTTTGAGTGGGAAAGTATTTAACTTTCCGTGTAATTAAAATTTTTACAGACGAATTGAAAATTTGTATTAATATCTTAGTCTTAAATGTAATAGTTTATTTTCAACTCAAGCACTCGTTAATTTCGTGTGTACTATAAACTACCATTATTGTTTTTGTTTCAAATATATTTAGTTATTTAAAAATTTATTATATTGAAAATATGACACATAGTTTTACTCAGAGAAAACAAAATCTAACTTAAATAAATAACAAAAAAGCGAAAGCGAAGATCTAAAAAATAAGAAAAGCAACTGAAAATCAATATATCTATCTAGCCGCCATTGACGCGACTTAGAAGCCAACCATACAGATATTTAATGTTTCGGCCGCCATATTTATCTTACAGATAATATAATAATGAATAACAAACAGCCACCGGAGCCGCCCTCGCCGGAACATGGCCGCCACACTTTGATAGTCAGATTGGTGATTTGCAGCTGCATTATAATCGATTCAGTCTGTACTTACTTTATATTCCTTGGATATTAAATGAGCTACAAAATCATCACAAATTACCTTAAGATTTGACTGTGAGATATATTTATGACGGGGCGGCGTGAGCGAAATGATATTATTGATTAATTCATAGTGGAATGTTTCTGGTTCCCTTGGCTCGTGTTTTCGGAACTCACGAGTACTCGGTCTTAAGTAAAGCAGTGTAGTGAATTGTTTAAGTTGATTCGATATAAATTAATCGGATGTTGAAGTTGTTTTTGTTTTTGGTTTCGATTATTACAAGTTTGAGTGGGTAACGAAAGTGTCTTAGTGGGAACGGATTGTCTTAACTATAGGTTCCCAGATACCCAAGGTAGAAAACACTAATACACTCTAGTTTTAGTTCAGAATGATCTTTAAAAATCACTTTTTCTGCACCTGTTGTTAATTTAAAGGCACTAAATAGTACCTAAATAAAGTTATTTATATCAGTAATAGAATCAGATATATATTTATATTTTTATCACACAATTAACAACACCAATCGTTGTAATAGAAATAAAAAAAAACGTAAGAACATATTATAATAACATATAAATTATAACGTTACGTAAATATATCTAATAAATTTTATTATAATAAATAAATAGAAAAAATCATCCAAATATAACATTCAAACAAATAAATCACGAACAGTTTTAACGGTTCTTTAATGTAGCTGTTGAAATCACTCGTACACTAATAACAGCGGGAATCAGTGCGGCGTGCGAGCCTAAAATGTCGCTTTCTGACATACACAGTGCGTTTAAAATTTAAAAAAACAATTAGAAACATATATATTTTTTAGATTGCTTTGGTAAACTAATGTTAAGGCACTCCGTTCTCCACTTTCTGCCGAATTCCCGAGGCATCGCGAGTTGAGTAGCAGAACTTTGCCAGAGCGAGGAAATTAAAATATTAAATAATTCAATAGATTCAATGGAATTCGAACTTGCCACCGTCGCGTCATTTAGGTACCTACATCCTTGTGTCACTGCGCCTCAACAGCCTCAATAAAGATATATATAAATACTAGATAAACAAATGTTTCAAAATAATCGCGTCTCTTGATTTTTACATTTACACCTACATCTTTTATAGTCTTATCAACTTTCTCAACCTAAAAACAAAATACTTGATGACATTAATAACTGCAAAACAAATATAACAACGTATATTTTTATCATTCAAAACCTAAAAAAAAAAAAAAATGTAGTACATTTTAGCCGCTCACCGTAGCAAGGGGCCCGCATATCCGCCTATCCTAATTGAGCCCATCGCGCTAAATAGTGGAGTGAGACTGGCACAGTACGTACAGTACATCGCAGTGCATTGGTTTCACGGCGAAATGAGGAAGTCCTGTCTTAGTGACGAATAATGGGAATTAATATTGATATAATATTTGTTTGTTGTTTCCGTGCTAGGTACTTGTGTGTTACGTTTATTTATAAAAATATAAATCGAGTTCCAGCTGTTGATTATTTTAAATTTACTCATAGATGTGATCTTTCTGCGCACTCTGTTGGATGCAGAACAAAGAGTGGAGATAATGGATACATTAGGCTGTATCAATCCTAGATATCGAAAAAATTTTGCACTGCATTCTCCTTTCTGTCATTCATATTTGTGTGATACACTAGATTCGATATAACGCGCGGCGTTGAGTTCCGCCACGCATAGCCTGCAGAATTCAGCAGAAAAATGGTCAACATGGTGTCTTAACACTAGGTTGCCTCTGCCTACCCTGTTATGTGCGGGATACAGTGTAATATACTCGATACAAATTTATATCAATAGCCTCCCAAGACCACGAACTAGATTTGAAGTCATCTATATATTGAAACTCTTTCCAAATGCATAATTTGCACCTTTTACAATTTCTATAATATTCTCATACTATTAAATTCATTAAAGAATTGTTATAAATTTTATATAATTTTGACAATAAATATGGTGAAAAACAAAAAAAAATCGAATTCTTAAGATGATTCTCACGAGAAATCTCCCGTCTGATTCAAAAGTTAACGTTTCTATCAAGTCGATATAGAATACGTAACTTAACTTCCATTGAAAAAAAAACATATTGGCAACGCAATATTTTTTTCTAGAACTTTAAGGGCACTTCACAATGCACTGGCCTCATTATGAGGGCCCTTTGTCCTAAGAACCAGTTCTTTTATTTAGTTCTAAAGCAACGGGGGATTCAATAACTGTATCAAATCAAATGTCCCCTTCTTGTATAGTCATGACCTCTTATGGCACAACTGAATGAACTTAACTTAAGTTTTAATTAAACTTGATTCTTTTCTCTTTATTATTTTTATAATAGTTTTTTCTTATATTTTTTTTATCTGTAGTCTTATATCTTGTATTGTTCAACATAATAAACAAGAATAACCTAACGATACGATAGTCTATGTTATTATTGTGCAACTATTTTCAAATCCGTATTAAAAAATATTTTTTTTACTTTCAATTTAAATCAAAAACAATTTACTAAATAAATAAACGAAAAAAAAATACTGACTAAGTGCAGATCTCGAGGCTTAAGCTGCGCTTCTTGTTTTTGTGAGAGTCTCTAAGAGTAGAGCCAGATTTTTTTGTTAACTACTACTATTAAAGATCACTAAAAAATATCAAAAATATTTGTTTTACGTTACTATGAACTCTTCTGCACCAAATATTGATTTCCTGTAATTTTCACTCTCATCTGAATTTTCGTTTGATTTCACAATGAATCGTTCCTTTATATGATCAAGAACAGCGATGTAAAGAAAGTTATCTTTTATTTTTAATATATCGATCACAAAAATAAAATAAGAAGAATTCATTATGTGACGCTGCTATCAATAAAGGTGAAAGCCGGTTGTCATTATTTTTTTTTGTTTTTTATACATATAAAAAGCATTTTATGTGTATAAAAAAAAGGGTAAAAGTACAACGATATATAATTTTCTTTAAGAATGATCGGAGGTAATACATTTAATATTCGCAGAAAGCTTGCAACCAACACCATCGTTTATTATTACACAATGTTTGATAACGTATAAAATCATTTTCACATTAAAATCTCTTCTGATCAGGTATAAGGAGAAAGATTTATTTTTATTAGATAAATATTACCTACTTAAATTTGAAATTAAATATTATAAATAAAATAAAGTAGGTACTTATAATAATAATAAAATGACAAAAATCTAAATTAATTTATTTCGAGCTGATGTTTCATTGTGCTTCACCCCGCTACAAGAGCGAGAAAATTAAAATACTTAATATTTTATTTTGCTGGAATGGGAATCGAACCCGAAGTCTGTAGCGTTTACAGTCCCACACTCGCGCCCCCGCGCCACGACTGGCTTCATTAACTGTATGTTAGTGATGTTTTTGTTTGGTCTCATTGTCGTATTAAATTATGCATATGAAACTAGGGCAGCTACCAGTTTTGAATAAATACATAAGCATCTTCATCGAATTCTGAATTCTTGTGTACAAGCCAACATTAACAGTACATTGTTGGTGTCAATCGTTGTATCGCGCATCATCTCGGCCATACAAAACAGCTTAACGGATATTTTCCGTTAAAATAATTATTTATTATATTCCATCCATCAGTCTTTTGCTGTCCACTGCTGGACTTAGGCATCCCTATTATTCACCATTCCTCCGGTCCTGCGCCCTTGAATCCAGTGGATTCCAACTGCCTTTTCCCGATCAGTTCGGTGTTTACCTAAAAAGGCAAAAAAAGTTTTATCATCATCCCACCGCGTGTAAAACATAGTAGATTCGTCCATAAATAGTTTAATAATTTACCTATATCCACAAAAATGTGTATTATGTATTATTTTTAATTCTTATATTACTCTACCGAAACTTCTAATTACAATTAAATTTAGACTAGACCAGAACCCTTTAATCATCCAACCACATGTGGTAATATTCAAAATACCAGGCTATAATTACACGGCGGCCATATTGACGAAATTGCAAAATTGCTATTAAATGTACGTTTAGTGAATTTCACTTTCGCAAGGGACACCACAACCTGACAAAAGACCGAGACCACGGTCTAATGCAAGTCAGCGTCGCGTGATTCCCTCATCGTTTCATTGTTTACATAGGCTTTATTCACTTAATGAGCCCTCTAATGGCTCCTGCGTGACACTGTAATTAATACTCGCGTACCACTCACTAACTTGGACACTTTCACACGTCGCCACTTCGAAATACATTGCGCTTTTTATTACTTTACACCTTTAATGACTTCTACTCGCTTTGCAATGGACGTCACGGCGTGCATCCAATCAGAGGTGCTGGCAGTGAGCGTGGTTTCATTCGTACAGCATGAAAGCTAAGCGTGCCATTTCAAAATCTATGCACGTAAATTTGAACGACATTGTATTCGTCGACACGTTTTAATACGATCGAATTTCGTGTGAGACATTTAATTTGAGGTTTTACAGTTGTTGAACGACCTATCGATGTTAGGTGTGTGCCGACGCACACCTGTGGTACATTGTTTGGTATAGAGGCTTCTAATTATACCTTCGCTTCATACGTTTCTTCGTTTAATAAGTATTGCGTAAAGTAACGGCTAATTGTCGTGTCTTTATAGCAATTGCACGCGTCCGTGCTTCGAGGGCGACCCCGTGACTAGATTTCTCTTGTGACCCGAAACATAAAAACTTGATTGTGAATTAATCAAATAACTAAAACAGCTGTGCTCTAATGGGTACGGCGCGGCGGTTTACGATGCTTTTTTTCCTAATTAAAGCCAGGAACGCTATTGACACGTTCACATTGTTAGTCGAAATGAAAACCTTCGATTGAAAAGAAAAAATGGTCAGTGAATAGTAAGTAACAATAGTCGCTGAATTGTCATTACCGCCAGACGTGACTGTAACCCAAACAGCGCTACCGTCCACCGCCTGTGGCACGCATATTCCGTTTATTTGAAAATTACTCTGATTTTTTTACTGATTTTGCGTTTTTAGTGTTTTTTTCGGACGGCGACGTGACGTCCTCGTATTTTTTCACAAAATTGAATAATAATCTGGTTATTCGCGAACCTTCAGATATACATTGATTAACATAAGACCTTGTGATTCACTTGCTGTGGAGGCGGCGGCGGTGGACTCGAGTAAACATCGAACTGATGAAAGTTTCATTATGGTCCCACCGCGTGTAAAATGCGAAAGAAAAAGTTTTTCGTATAATTGAATAATTTATGTCTATTCATAAGTTTTTTTTAATAAAAATTTATTATTTAATGTGTTTTTGGTATTATCTGAATTATTTTGTTGATTTTTTTTTGGGTAATTTGGATCACTATAAGATATTGCAAAAAAAATATCGTTAAAATGATCCCTTCATTAGTGGTCAAAGGCGACCAAGGGCAAAACTATGCCTTTCCAAAATGAATCTCCATTGATATTGATGATATGATTTGTGTAAATCCAAGATAAGTTAAATATATTATTTAAGTTTCATTTTGCTTATATTATATTTCTTTGTTTCATGTACCCCTCCCATGACGTGAATTTTAGTATGAGGTATTACAAATTATTTTTATACATATTGATTTTTAAACACATTTTATCATGTTTCTGCTATAATTTTCGTTTAAAAACTCACACTATTTATATATAAAATTTAGTTTCTAAGTTACATTATTGAAATTATGAAGACTTTTTGTGTAAACAAAGTATGTACTATTTATTATCTAGAACGTTGTAAAATATCTCGATGTGGTTTTAGAATTGATAAAATTAAGAATCGTCTAAAATAATAGCAGTACGCTTAAAATTCTTAATATACAACTAAATTAAAGTAAATTGAATTAGTACTTAACAAAATATAGCAGTTCCAGTTAAATTGAAATGAAATATTTAATATTTCCGTTGTCATCGCTTTGGTATCAAGGTAAGAACGCGATGTTGAGTTCAGCCACTCACTCACAATGCATCCAGAGTTCGACGGAAAATGGGAAACGAACACTCTGTTCTCCATTTTCCTTTACGTAAAATTAATTAGTGCTTAGAAAAATATATAATAAGATCCTTTGACATGACTTACAAATATAAGAAAATGAGGTAAATTCTCCACATCGCAGACCGATTGCACGCTCGAGCACCTGTTAAACTGTATGTTTCTAAGAAATACGAACAATTTTATTTCACATGCTAAATACAAACGCCGCCACAACTTTGATGTCATTTAGCGAAAACAATGGAAAGATCCGCGACACACGTTGCATACAAATTGATATATTTTATTTAAATTAACCTATTCACATTATGAACGTAGCACTCGGTTACAACTACTGAAATATAGAAATCTATTTTTAACTCCCATATGAGTCATGGGAGGTTTACTTCGATACTTGATTGGGCCTGATGAGGCCAGTGGTGGCGCAGGGGCATTAGGGTGCGACTGTGAACGTGACAAGCAGTGGGCTCGATTCCCAATCGAGGAAGTCGAGTAATTAAGAAGCGTTGAGTTCCGCCACTTAACACTTATTGCCTCCAAATGGGAAACGAAAATTGGCAACCTAGTGTTAAGACAGTCCCATTAGGGAACATAATGTCTTAACACTACGTTCCCAAGTACCTTCTGCCTACCCAGCTATATGCAGGACACATCATAAAGCTCAAAAAAAGATTAAAGATAGGAAGGAGCGAATTAAAAAGTCGTTTACTTCGCATAGATCTTCATATAGTTCAGCTGTCTTCCCAGAGGCTAGATTGGTTCACCGTTATAAACATGAAGAAGTCACAGCGTTTGGTCACGCTCACGTAACACAACACCGTTATGCGCACTATAGGTAATTCGCAATTTGCATTTGTCCCTTATGAGCTTTCCTGGCCGTTTTCGCCATCATAAAGTGATCAAATAAGTGATCAAACGCAATAAATCAGTTGTTGTGGGACTTTCCCCAGCTGTCGTTAACATTCGCCACACTGCTTTACGGTGCATATTTTCTGACATTTTGCCAGCTTTTTGTTCTATCTTCTTATGTGTATATATAATGATAGTCTGTTAGGTTCCCTTACAGTACTTTAGTGGCGCTTCGGAATGTTTAATGTGACTGTTTGATTATATTTGGATAAGGATAAAAACAAAAAGCCTACTTTCTATGAAGACGCTTCAATATTTAGAAATAACTCTATTTATGAATGAAGAGGCCAGTCGCGGCGCAGAGGTACAAAGTGTGACTGTAAAACCGACTGATTGTGGCATTATGGGTCCAATTCCCACCCGAGGAGTTGAAATATTTACTTAACTTTATATTTCCATTACTTCTCTCTGAGTTGAGTTGAGTTCTGCCACTCAGCCTATCGTGCTGTAGGCGTGAAGCCGAATTATTTTACATCGTGAAGCTGATTTATTTTATTTTTATTTAACTCTATGAATATCTAAGGGCAGTCGTGGCGCAGGAGCACCTACGTGTGACTGCAAACGCGACAGGTTGTAGGTTCGATTCTCACTCGAGAAAATGAAATAATGAATATTTTAATTTCTGAAATGTCAAGACAAAGCAATGCGATAAGTTCTACTTGGAATGTTATAAAAATTCGAGGGAAAGGAACGCAAGTGTCTTTACACTACGATGATACAGAGTGAAACTAAGATATTAATAATATAATAATAACATAATAACAATAACGCCCTTGTATTAAATAAATATTTTCGATGTCTTAATTTTTTTTTAACACTTAAGTAATAAAAAAACCCAAAATTTTACTTTGTTCATTTTATAAACAATATCTTTTCAAATAAAGATGCTAATTGACAACATCTACAATAGGACATTGACCACAACAATATAAAGAGAATAATAAAGATAAATTTAAAAATATATATATATATTACAAGAAATTACGTTAACATTCAAGTCAGCCACTCTACGTACATTAGCGTATAAATAAAATCAAGAAACGGAATATTTAATTATATTCAGATTTATCGCGACAAAATGGATACCTCGTTAAAATCTTGCGATTGGAAAAAAAAAGTGTAGGTAGTTTATAAAATAATCTGAGATCATTGGTATGCGTCGGGCAAACACTCGAACAAAAGACGTTATAGCATCCTGTTCCCGCGACAACACCTCAACTCTTATTATTATATTAATGACAAAAATTTATAGCTCCTCAAATTTGCCGTGCTGCAAATGGTTAAGTGGTTTTTGGTGGAGGGAAATGAGAGGGCGAGACGAGAGGTGCCTCTAAGTATATTTTAAAGTGATACGTTTGAATTGTTGTTAGATTGTATGAAATAGCGTTGGTACAGTCTTAATTGATACTGATCTTGAAAATCTGATACGATACGATACGATACGAGTGCATTCAAATATTTGTAGAATAAACACTGATTTTCAATTTTTGTCAAAGTACAAAAGTGAACTTTGTAAAAATATTATTAATTATCTGGAGGGATTGCTATAGATATAATTTTTAACCAAAAAAAAAGTCATCAATTTTCCAAACAACACAATGTTTTCTAATCTATACACTACAAAAACCCATGAAACAACCTAAAATTAGAGTTCGAATGAACTAAAAATATAAATAATTTATTGAAATTCGATACTTTTAGTAAAATCGAATTGCATACAAATGTCTTTATAAAACATTTATGTTCACCACGAATTTCGAATCATATTAAGTGAATCTTGTTATATCTCCGCATCGATTTTTATTTGCTCGCGCTGCATAAAGCCTAAGTCCATTTTCAATATATTAGTGATGTATTTCTTTTCATTGTCCTTTCTGTAGCCCTCTCGATCTGCATTAAAAACGTTGGGTCTGATACACTGCGCGAATTTTTATGCAAATCTCATACAATATAAGATTGAATGTCCATCACTAGTCGGCTGAGACTGTTTTCGTCTAATTTGAATGTCTAATGTATGCATCACATTATAGAGAAAACCCTCAGTTACTTTGTCTTATGTATGTACACGCTGTTATCTTAGTGTTGCATCATTTAGAAAACAATTTTGAAATAAATTCAAAGTGGGCGGTCTTTGAGAACAATTTATTCACATATTTAGCTTCGATTACAAAATCGTTTACTTATTCAAATTTAGTTTTTTTTTAACATTTAGAAAGTTAAATGTGATTAACTATATTTTTAGAAATATTAAAATTTAACATAAAGTCTATTATAACATAACTATTTATTTATTCACCAAGTTCATTTCGAACAAATAGCGCCATCAATACCTCTCAACGGTACGGACGGTGTCACGTTACACAAAATCAATTTATTTCATACATACATATAGTTAAGTCGGTGTTATTGAGAGAGCCGTTTCCTTCCAATTCCCGTTGTATAATCAACGCTTTTCTCGCGTATTTTTATTGATTCTACAAAATAGGCTTCCTCCCACCGCCTCCAAAGAAGCTGGGCAGCTCCCTGCCTCCTACCGCGCATTTATAATCTTATCGACACACACGATACGCCGACACACAAAACACCACCTTAATTTTAACATCATACAGGCTAAAATCGAAATGGATGTATATGTTTAAAAGATTGGAAGAGAATTGTGCGTTACCAGCCACGAAACATTAAGCGTCATATAAATTACATTAGCATATAAATAAAGTATATTTGATGTCGCTCTATACGTGGTACTGCTTGGCTCTTTTACGACGTCGCGTCGGGTTGAGTTGGATCGGGTGTTTTTGTTCCTTTTAGATGTATCCCAGTTCTTAACGGTCACGAGCACCAACGTGCTATTGATATACATTTATTGATTATTCGATCTCGTAAATAATTGTAAATGAAACGTGACATTAATATTATTGAGATATGGAATTTTACTTGTTTTTTTATAAATATTAAATAAATATGTTAATATAAACTAAACAATAAAAATAATATAATATACGCAGGTTACTTAAATACGATAAATGTTTTGGGTATACTGTCTTATTAACTACGTGTTAGATGATATTTCAAATTGCATTATAACAACATAATATATGAAAATATTAGTGTAATAATATATTAAAAACTTCCTTTTTTACTTTTTTTTAACAAAAATATCAATTGCGTCAAACGTCGTCGTCGTCGTCCCTCGCTGATAAATTCATCCCTAGAAGGGAGCAGCGACATGAAAATAGTTTGTAAAACGTAATTACTTAGGGGAAAACTTTCTAGAATTTTAAAAGCTCGTACAACATTATCTACAGTAATGCAATTGCTTACCATCTAAATGATAATGAAAACATAATAAAATAATATTTGAACTCTTTAACATTTGAACGCGACGTGGGTTCGATACCCACATCTTGGGAGAATGAAGTATTTAATATTTTCATTTCCTTGCTCTGGTAAGGAGGAAAAATGCGGCGTTGAGGTCTACTACTCAATACGCAATTCTTAAAGAATACGATGGATATTGGAGAACGGAAGAATGTTTATGAGGAACGCAGTGTTTTACCACTAGGTTCCCACTTTCCTTTTACCTTTCCTGCTATGTGCGGCATACAGCCTAAAGCTAAAAACTAATAACATATAATAAGTAAGTAGTAGCGCAGTAGGACAGTGATTGTTTAAGAACGTGGTAGTTTTGATTTCAATTCCCGCTCTGATAAAAAACATGCTGCGTTAAATTCTGTTTTGCATTCCTGCCTACCATATAAAGCATAATGCCAAAAAAAATATTAGGAAATTATATAAATTCAAAAATATATCATTATTGTTTGTTCCTTTTCTAAATAACAATTTAGGATTTGCTTTGCGGGGGCTACTTATCGTGTCATTTGAAATTGGAAAAGATGGTATTACTTTTAAAGGTTTTCTTTTATATGAACATCGCAATACGTATCTCAGTAATCAAATATAGTACATATCTATATATTTCCTATATATTTCTCGTAAGAATAAAATTGCCAATTCCACTATGAGATAACGCGTAACCAGCCCCTTTCGCGATATTTATTCCCATAGGTATGACGGCCAATCATTGACATTTTTTTCTATTCCCCTTTTTCCTTATATTAAAAACTAAACGAAAATAATTATGTTTGTTATGTATGACTTTTTATTATAATTTATAATGTGCAATAAAAAAGTAGCTATCATAGCGCAATTGTTAAAAACCAGGACTAAACTCAGTGGTTATAAGTTCTAAGCGGGAAAAATATTTATAGTTATTTATTTCATTGATTTATTTAAAGAAAACGAGGTATTGGATGTTGCACTTTAGATTCTTTTTCTTAGCTCTATGTTGTATTTTGCATAAATAGTAGAGTAAACATAGCGAAGTTAGTGTAAAACAATCCGTTCACCTGCACCCTACAATTTTTAGCTTGTTGAGTAACTGAACGCCGCCTTTTGTCTGCTTACTGGAGTTCTCGCTCAATGTAAATATTAGTCTAGCCATCATATTAATAAAACTTTATAACTAAATCCTGTCTTTTTTGCATATCGAAAACGTATTCTATAATAGAGCAAATGCTCGGCGTCCTAGAGTAAATTATATCCTAGATACATTTCTGTGAGATCGAGATCTTTTTGTAGCATAATTTAGATACGGGCGCGACATGTGGATAAATGAAGGTCGACTATATCGGTCACCCCAACCCCTTTTACTTGATTAAAGGAGAACGTGTGGTATCGATGTTAAGTTATTGCATGTCCAATTTGCTATTTATAATTGTTGTATCGGATCTATATTAATATATCAGATTTAATAATAATGTAGTGTTAAGACACTCCGTTCTCTATGTGTGTTTTGAGATTTTAGAGACATTATGTGTTGTTGAGTGACGGAACTTAACGCCTTAACTAAATTTTCTTGTCGCCGGAGCGAGGAAATGAAAATGATTTTCTCCCCCCGAATGGAAATCAAACCTACAAACCTTGCGCCACGACTGCCTCAATATTAACCTTATCATATTTTATACAGGACTATATATTTTACTGAAACAAATCCGTTTTGCACTTGGAACGTAACTCACGCATTGTGATGTTCATTTTTCATCTTACTCTATTTATATTTTAAAACATTTTCAATTTAGTAGTAGTAGGCCCAATCTATAGCTAATCTATAACGAGACTTTGAGAGTTCATCCTATTTTCTCTAGAACTGTCTGTCGTTCTTATCATTTATATATGAAATATTCAAATGGTGTTTCCATTGAAGTCTTCATTAAGAACGGCAGAAAAAGAATAGGCGAAAAATTTGCCTAGCGAAGAACAAATCAAAAATATATGCACCCTTTTTGTACGTGACGTGTTTTTGAAAGTCCCATTTACATGAGAGCCACCGTGTGCCATGATTTTTTTATATAAATCATACTGTCGTAAGATGTTTTTCTTTTTTTTGTTTATTACTTTCACTTTTACTTTCAAATGCATTGGATTAAATCACAATTTTGAAAAACAAAAGCTCATAGTTAATACAAAACAAAGGAAAAATAAGCTTTTAAGTTCAAACAGTGAGTTCATAAGTATATAGAAAAATATTTCTAAATTTAGTTCAGCCCATTGAACAGTTAGTCTTAGGTATGGCGGCTACAGATTTTCGTGACTTGAAAACAGTTAATATCAAAAGCTTTTATAATAAATAAAGACCTAATCCAAGCTTATTGTCGAGTTAAAAGTACTGTAATGTATATATATAAATGTATATATAATACACAATAACGAATCTGATTGACTGACAGACAACGTAAAACCGAATCTACACGGCGTAGAACGCTGAGCTTTAGTACGTAGGTTCCTTAACGAGTTAAACTATCCTTAATTCTCTCCTCCTCAATACAAGGGAATTTCCCGAAATTCCGACGGAAGCGGGAAATAACGAGATTTTACGTTTTGTAATCTACGCATACAAAGTTGCGGGCGGCCCCTAGTTCCTGCCATAAGCATATGCTTATACATACATATATATTTATTAAAAAAATCTCACACAGATAACTATATATGAACCACACCGAGAAGTAATATATAAAGAAAACCTGCATACACGCGACAAATAGGTACCTACCCAGAAACCCCATCCCCAACCCATTTCGCTTATAAGCCTCTTATCTAAGATTTCAACGCCATTACATTTGAATTTGGTTCCATATATTAGACTCTGTATTATTGTACTTTCCTTGTATATTGTATCTTCTTTTCGGTGCCATTAGTATTGACTGTAAATTCTTATATAGATATATATTTATTTACTTCTCGCAAATAATAAGAAGTTAGTTATATGATATAAATAATAATAATCAAGTTCACGCTGTATCCCGCACATAGCAAGGTAGACGAAGAGAATCTAGTGCTAAAATATTCCGTCCCCCATTTTCCGTTGAATTCTCGAGGCATTGAGTGTTGATTGGCGAAACGTTTAATATATATTAATTAAGTAGCATTTACAATTATATATTGAGAAAAGCGTTATACATAATGAAATACCTACATTTTCCAAGCAAATACCTACACAAAATCGCGCCCTATGTAGCGGTAGACCTATCAGGGACTCCTAATGACGGTTAGGCGTCGATGAGCGTTGTTTCTTCTCTAATTAAAAGGCAGCACGCATGCGCGGACCACGCCCACGCAGCCTCAGCACCCCCTCGACCTACCTTTAATTACTGCCAAGACATTACCTCCGTATATAACCTTCGCTTTGAGGGAAATAGAATTACCCTATTTCGAGGCTCAGGTAGATAGCGGACGCTTCAGACCCTTGAAGGGAAAACTTTTTTAAGTTAACAAGTTTATTCTAGCAATATAATGAAAAATAGCTATTTTATGTTTTTAACTTTTGTAATTATATAAAATAAGCATAGTAGATCTGTTTTATTTCCACGCTCTGATAACGAGATAAAGCACGGCGTTGAGTTCCGCCGCTCAACACGTAATGCCTGTACAATTCGGTGGAAACTAAGGAAAGGAAATGTCTTAATGAGAACGCAGTGTTTTAACACTGCGTTCAAGTTTCCAGGTTCCCTCTGCCTACACTGCTATATACGGGATACAGCGTGTTTAAATAAAAAAAAATCTATTAAAGCATGTAAACACGTAATTTATCTCTTACATCGGCCCGGGGTTACTGAAAAATAGAATGAAGAATAAATATATTTAGGAGTACGTACATAAATATACATAAACATACATACATCCGTCGTAAGGAGGAAACACTCATTTGTTACCGGAGCGGTGGCTATGCGGTGCACGTCCGTAGTTTTCTCATTTTTCACTACATTGGTCTTAGGTGTGAATTATTGTTTGTGCTCCTCACCATCCCTTAATGTAGGGGAGGCCTTTTTTGAGGCCATTTAGCTTATATAATACAGTATTGTACTACAAATTTCAAATGAATAGTTTTTAATTTTATTTAAATAATGAATCTATGAACTCCTAAGTATTAAGTGTCGTCAATGTGTGTGTTAAAAGATAGGCATATAGGAAATTAACATTATTATTAAAAAAATAATAAATCCATAATTCCTCAATAATAATGATTTATGCGAGAGAATATTTTCATACTTTAGCATAAAATACATCCATTAACTGTGAAAGGCAAAGATATACATTAAAACGAAATACAATAAAATTTTCTATAAAAGTGACTTGAGAAACAAGAACAAGGTTAAAATTACCCCATTAATATTTAAAAGAGAACATTATGCTCGGCTATACCCTAATACGGGGCGCGCCTACTAACGTATTCACGCGCCGAACGAGAATGCCTCCACGGCTCCACCAACAAAGAAGCTACAGCTTAACTGTCCAAACTCAATCTAAATTTCATTTTACGCCTCAAGTATCACGTACGAGCATATAGAATAGGCTACCGTCCTTCGCCAGAACGTTTGCTGTCAAATTTTAATTTCTCTTTCAAATATTTACGGAAGGAAAAAGGATTCCCGGCGGGCCGCGCTCTAATAAGTTTTCCATAAGCGTGAGGGGAGAGGGGTGGAGGATATGGGAGTGGGGGAGGAGGGTAAGAAGGCTCTTATTGTGTTTGCCGAAGCTGGCGCATCCGAGCGCATATCTAACAAGATGAATATGTACTCAGCCACCCCTTTCGGAGTCCGGACCGCCCTCCTGCCTGAAATATTGCACTGAAATTGCATTTTCGAATACTAATTTTGCTGTTCTGTTACATATGTCATTCTCTATCTAACCTTTTATTTAAGATTAGATTCGGATTATCTTGAGTAATTTTGACTAACTTTAATAAATTAAAAGAAGAGAGAAGGTATATATATCTATTTCTAAATTAGTGTAACAAAATACATGTAAGTGATGGTTGCCATGATTGAACTTTAGTGAACTGTTATGTAACATTTATACCTGTACCTGTAACATTTATACCTGTAAATGTAATAGAGAATAAAAAATACTTTGAATAATATTTATGTGAATAGATAAAAAACTTGTACTAGGTACCTACTGTACTTTTATTGTAAATAAAATGTTAAATATTCCTCTATCACAAAAACCAAAACATTTTTCGTGCATACATTTACATGTACTTTTCGTGTAAAAGAATAATATTATCATTCACAATGGGATTATGTAGATAATTTTTGTTGAAAATTTACGATTGAGACAAACTCATTGAAAACCAATGATATTGAATAATATCGAATTGTTACTCAAGTACCATACAAATAAACATACAACTTCCAATGAGTTTCTGTGTTGACCCAATTTATTTCCTAATTCTTTAAACAGCCATAAACACAAAAGTATACGGCCTAACGTCCCCTAGTGCTTGTCGCCACCAAATCAGGTCCATATCGCTTTTTCAGTCCGATTATTTCGAGCGATTCTTAATGTTTTTATTTAACGCTGAGTATTGAGTGGTGTCTGCTTTCGCCGCTCCTCCTAATTTATGGCGTTGGTCCGCGACCGCCGCGGTTTTTGCCCGCGTCCAGACCGCCCGAATGAAAGGGCGAAATCCTTCGTACATTTCAAGCAATTCAAATGTGCAGCATCCATTGAGGGTCCGGGATCGTTCGCCAAATTCGATGATACTTAACGTTTTATGTACACCAAATATCTTTATTTATCTCTAGTAGTTCGGCATCTTCGTGGTATAAAAAGGCAATCGTGAAGCGAAGAGTGCGCGAGCTCGGACAACTTTTTGTTTACGTATCGCTTTAATTACCCCATGGGTGCAGGAACGCGTCGCGGAGATATTTTGGTATGTGACTCTGTTCACACAAGATTCTGATTAAAAAAGTTCCAGTGCTTAAGAACTTAATTACTTTGTTCTCTTGGGCTAGTAGTGGTCAGTTTACTGTTACTTTTACTTAAGGAATGACCGTCTTGAATAAGTCATTTGGACTCTTTGAACGGCGTAATATGGTTTTAATGATCAATTCGGATACTCCAAACTACTAGGCTTGCGACTTCGATTGCCATGGAATTTTGAATAAGAAAAGATTTTTATCTTATCTTATCGTCCAGTTGATTGAAGAGTTTAAGAGAACGGAGCGCAGAAAATTATTTACTTTAAGAGTAAGGCAAACAGGCGACAAAAATATAATTTATTGCTATCTTCTATATTTTTTTTATATTGTGAGCTAGTATTATTTATTTAAACAATTACATATATTTCTATACAGTCTGTACAATCATTTTGACTAACATTTTAAGCTATCTCCTATTAACATATAAAATGTATACCTATACAAGTTTCGCAAATATATTGTCTTCCATCCAATTGACTGCAAGTGTAGATGTCTACGTATATTGAAATTGACCAAGCAAAACCTCCCCTCGAGGAGGCTTCGGAAAACATACATTTTTTAACAACCCCCGCCGAAGGGCGAGAAGGGGGCGAATTACAAAAGAAAACAGCCATAATTTCCAATGTCATCTCCGTTCCACCTAATCCTCTTATCGTTTTATATTATTGGTCTTTGAAAATTCATTTATTTTTCGTTTGTTTGGTAAACGGCCTCTCCGAATTTAGGCATTCGGCAACCTGTTTTATTGATTTGGCATGAGCGAACTGCTTTTTAGTGTCTCCCAGCATTATAGTAAAAACTGAACCAAAACGTACGATTTTTTTTTCGTTTCAGACGTTGCGTACCGCTTATTTTAGCAAGCCTTTAATTTGGTACTTTAAAGTTAGTGTACACACTAGAAATATATCATTAAAATATGTGATTTTATACAAAAAAAAATCTTGCCTTATTCATTTTTTGATCAATAATGTGTAAATTATGTTCAAATAAAACCCAAATTGCTTAAAATATCTTTGTATAGCAAACAGCTAATTTATTCTTAATCGGTACATATACATAAACGAGTATATCTACATAAATTAAGATGAAAATGACACAAAAAGTTGAATTTTAATTTATACTACCAAAAAGCTAGTTTTATTTAATAATTATAATTTATTAAATAAAATATATATATAAGTATTCTTAAGCAAACATAAGATCTACAGGACAAATCTCAATGCTTACACATTCTGGTCTGGAACATCTTTTACTTCTTATTGCTTGATGCAGATGCAGCAGACAATAGCGCGTCAAGGCGGGATGTCGCATTAATCAGTTCGAGTGCAACCATAATTCAATCAATGAGTTCACTGTATACTATAGGCACCGGTCACTATGCTGGGATTGACCAGTTGAGATGCGATCTGGTGGATGCGCCAGTTTATTTCTGATGATCTCTGAGCTGGGAAAATCTCACGATACTATTGTCATATAAGAGTTTTTTTTGCACAAATAAGTTATAACGACTTAAATATATAAATATTAATTCTATATTTGTAATGTCTGAAGTCTAGAGGCTCACGGCTTACAGACAATGTGACTGTAAGCCGACTGGTTGTGGGTTCGATCCCCACTCGAGGAAATAAAATATTTATTTAAATTCATATTACCATTTCTTCGCTCTAGTGTCGAGGCAAAGGACGGCGTTGAGTTCAGCGACTCAGTACGCAAATACCTCCAGAATTCGGCGGAAAATGGGGGGAGTGTCTTAACACTAGAATCCTGCTGTGTGCAGGATTCCGCGTGAAACTGATTTGATCTAAAGTCTACTTCATATAGAACACCTAATATTCATTCATCATTCAGAACAGGCAATACATTTGAATATTATTTTATTACTTTATTCAATACTAAAACTGGAATTTCCCATAAATTCATCTTAATGAGATGTAAACTTAAGGTATATCTCGAACAATTTATGTCCGACATGACACTGCTTTAAGTGTTTATCCCCTAGTTGGGGTACCGCATCCACGAGCGGTTATCGGCCATCAGGGCCGGGAGCCAAGCCAGTTTCATATTTTACATAGAATGCGCACTGTCAATACAAGAGAGTCCGTTTCCAATCATTCAGCTCCATATCGATTTGAGCATTTGCAAATAGGACCAACGATAACATTGGTTTGACGATTGATTGACGAAGACCGAGCGTACACTACGCGACGGGTCATATTGAATATTATATAGATATATGTATAGCTTTATCGATTTCTAATTATAAAACGAAACAATCAAAGATTTATTTGTAATATAACGTTAAAAAGTCAAAATCTCGAACAAAAAGTGAAATATTTTATAATTTATTGTTACGAGACCGTTCTGAGAATTAACGATATTAGACATCATTAATTGGACTAAACCAATAAAGACGACATCCTGAGACACGTGTAGAGGCTTTTTTTTATTAATAAAAAAAAATGATATGGTGGCCGCGGTAACGTATTCTAAATATTTCTTTGGGCGGCCGATGTAGGATTTTAATTGTCGTTTTTGTTCCAATTCCATTTTTTGTGATTGATTCAGCGTGCAGTTGTCATTGTATACGTTCCAGTTTGATCACGTTTTTTTCCCTCAGACCGTCCCAATTGTTTGTATGCTTAGAGATATACAGACGGACTTCGTTTTTTTATCAGCCTTAATGTGATGCATATGCTTAATGACTGATGAATTTAAATTTGAAATGATAAAATTTATTCTGTTGTCAGACGTTTTGGAGAAATACATTTGTCTCATATAAACGGATCATTAATTAACATATCTTTACCATAGTAATACTGTAAATATAAAATGACAATATAGTATCTAATACGATATAATAGATTTATCAATAGTCTAGATAAGTTTATAGTGTGATAGACAATATGCTTATAATGCTTACTTAAAGAAATGGGATGGATTTAATATTAAAAATAGCTTTAGTTTTCGCGCTTTTTCAGGCGTGTTCCATTTTTTCAATTTCTACTCAATTATGTGCTCAATATTGGATGTTGAGCTCAACGCCACGTGGAGTGGGAAAAGGAATTATTTCATTATAATAATTCTTTCAAGTGTGGTCACATTTCGAATTTGAGTCGCACTCACAACCATACACGGTTATATAAAATTGATATTAAATCAAGCTGTATCCCGCACTCAGCAGTGTAGGCAAAGGGAACCTAGTGTTAAGACACTCTGATCCCCACTTTCTGCCGAATTCTGGAGGCATTGAGTGCTAAGTGGCGGAAATCAACGCCGCGCTTTGCCTCGATACCAGAGCAAAGAAATGGAAATATAAATTTAAATAAATATTTAATTTCCTCGAGTGGAGCTAGAACCTACAACCCGTTGCGTCTATCTACAATCACACTTTGTGCCTCTGCGCCACGACCGGCCTCCGAATAGTAAAGTTAACAAAATTCCAGAATTCTAATCTGAGGAGCAATAAAAACTGTTTCTTTGACACTTAATTAATTATTAACAATCATATAACACCAACACCACTTGCAATAATGGAAAAGTTCGATATGATAGAACAACATTAACATATAAATATCACGTTAAACGGGAATCGAAGCCCCACTTCGCCAGTCATTGTTCAAACATTCATCATATCGACGGCTGCACCCTACATCAATACAGGCTTTCATAATATTCATTAGATTCTAAAGCCCTATGATACGTGATCTAACCCAAAGGCGGAGGTGCATTAGTGGAATAAGTGTGCCTACTTTTAACCAAATTGACTTTAGGAAATATGGTTCTTTTAAGATTTTACAAACGATATGAAAAAGAAAATTGTGATAGGTATCCTCCTAGGAAGGAGGGTACCTATCATAATTTGCTTTTTGGAGGACAGGAGTGAGCAATCTTATTTCGCGCTTTTTTCGTTTAAAATTCATAGAAGAAAATTAAATGTAGCAGAAAATAATTTACGAAATTGGCTTTTAAGATAAAATTATGTTGTGTTGTTTAAGGTTATATTTCTGGTTTATTTTTCATAGTTTTTAATATCATTACATTTTATACATAAATATTAGATCTAGCCTATCTACTATATCGTTTTGTGTTTTACAAAATGATATATTTATGTATTTTATTTATATTAATCAACTGAGATAAAGCTACCTTTTTAAGAAAACGTATAAAAAAGGGGAAGCTAAAGAGGGAACCTTGTGTTAAGACATTTTGTTCTCTATTTTCCTGCGTGTTGAGTGTCGGAACTCAACGACGCGTTGCCGGGTCACTAGAGCGGCGAAATAAAAATATTAAATATCTAACTTCCTAGAGTGGGGATCGAACCCAAAACCCGTCGCGTTTACAGGCGTGATGTCAGGTCAGCCACTGCACACACGTGTGCACCTGCGCCACGACAAGCTTCTTACTTTAAACTACATTCATTTTTTTCTTAATTATTCACAATCTATACACAACTCGAACGAATCCATCAAATAATTTCATCAAGCAACACTTCAAGGCGCCGTACTCTTTGAAATCGATTGAAATAACAATTTTACGACTGAAAGCAACAAAATCATTATATATATATATATTTGCAGATCGGGGCCAATTTAAAAGAGTAATCGCAATAACCACCAGAACAACATAAAGTATTTTACGACCGCCCCCGTTGATTTATTTCTAATTCATAATTTGATGTTTCGGTACATCAGTGGATTTAATGACTCCGGACAGCGCTTAGTGCCGCGTCTTGTGTAACAATCACAAAAATAAACACCAGTTTCACGCTGTACCCCGCACACAGCACGGTGGGCAAAAAGAACGTAGTGTTGAGACACTCCGTTCGCAGTTTTCCGTCGAACTTGTCGAGGCATTTGGTGTTCAGTTGCGGACTCAACGTCGGACCTTTTGCCTTGGTGCCAGAGCGAAGAGATGATAATATTAATGAATAATTTATTCAAGTAGGGATCGAACCCAAAACCTTCGCGTTACAGTCAAACCCTTATGCCACGACGGCCTGAAAAACGTTCTCAAGACGGTGTTGTGTAATCATAAAATATACATTAAGACGCATTAAGCGCTCCACCGCCGTCGAATCTTCTCTTCATCTAGTTATTTTAAAACAGTTTAGACGCTTTATTGGCTGACGTCACGTTTTTATTGCTATATAAACCGTTAATTTTACGCCTACATTATTTTATTATGCCTCTTTCAAAAGTACGAAAACAAGATTAGTATTATGGATCTTATTAGTGTTATTTTAAAATTTTTAGATATAACATATTTAAATTTAGGCCAGTCCTGGTGCCGGCGTGTGACTGTAAACGCAGGTCGTGGGTTTGATTTCCACTAGAGATAATGAACATATGAATCTAATATTTTCATATCTTTCCGAGTTAAGTTGCGTCACTCAACACACAATGCCTCCAGAATTTGGCGGAAAGTGGGGAACTGAGTGTCGTAACACTAAGCTCTCTTTATCTTGCTCAATGCGAAATACAGCGTAAAAAAACATTGAAAATTTACAAATTTTATTCTCTATATACTGTATGAAGAGACGAAACTCGATATTTATGGACGATCTTCTCGAGGGGAAAGTGATTTGGGTAATTTTGAATGTCAATATGACGAGTAAGGAAGACGGACCGGACCTACTTAATTACTGTATAGTCAGTACAAGTTGCAGTTTAAGTTTATATTATTTTTTTACTCTAAGTTAATGTTATGGAATATTAAAATCGTAAAAAGATTTAAATTTACTATAATATTAGTATTAAATAGCCTTTGTTCATTATCTAATGTATTAAATATACATATGTACATTGTATAAGCGGGTTCTATTTTAATATTCTATTAATCAATTTCTATTAATCAAAACGACGTACTAATTTTTTGCTAATAGCATGCATAATTTGCCAAAATTAAGCAAAATCATTAAATAACAATTAACAATTAAAATAAAGCTGAACAATTAAATCAATTAACAACATAAAATACCAAACCCAATAATTAAATAAAGTACCAAGACCAACTAATCTCCGTACTTATCAAACGTCCATAATAATTTGAGACGTGTTGTTATGGCGAGGTGCAAAAGTGGCTGACCTGACATCACGCCTGTGACCCTCGCGGCGTCCCGTCCCGCTCGCACCCAGCGCGCCGTCCCTCTCCCGCATCACGCCCCAACTCCTCACAATCGTCTTCTTAAAGTCCCATGTTTCCGTCACACAGATAAATTAATGAACTCTAAGTGATTAGAGGTAAATACGAATTTGGTTCGGATGACAGTGCTGGTGGCGGTGGGTGTAATGCCAGCAACTGCGTGCTCTATTGTCATGTCGCTCTCTTCGGCTTTATAACCAATCTTTTATTTTTACCTACAAATGTAATCGACTAGAGGAATTCCTGGTTCTATTCTTATCGGGTGGTCGCTGGGGCACAATGGTTGTTTGATGGCACAGCGTGTCAACGGTGTAGTACGGACGGACGGACGGACGATCTCCCGTGATATTTGATTGTAACCTTTTTATCAAGGCTAAGATACTGTTATTGTTGTGTCTACAATACAGTTGTAATAAACTATTCAGTGTTTATAATAGATAGGTTAATACTCTACTTACGTGTAGTTGATAGGATTTAATTATTGTGTTGTGATACGTTAAATGCCTTCGTCGTGCATATATGCAATTGTTCAAATTCAGCCTTCAATCAAAAAAATAATAATTCTACTGTATAGAAAATTTTAAACACATCCAATTTGAGTCCAGTCGTAGCGCAGAGGCACAAGCTACAATTTGTTGGTTCGATTCCCATTTCAGGAAATAGAATGTTTAATATTTTTATTTCCTCGCTCTGGCAACAGAACCAGAAAGTGCAGCGCTGAGAACCACCACTTAATGGGAACGGAGTCTGGTACCTTCTGCAGTCGGGATACAGCGTGTAGCTAAAAAAAACATTCATAACAATTACTTTTGAAATGATACGAAATTTATATTAAAATTGAAATCATCTCTAAACTATTGAATTTATTGTACTGTTATATGCGGAAGTACTTAAATGTAACTCATGCGAGATTCTTGATACTTGCTGTATTTCCTATAACAACAACACATTAGGCATAAAGAGATAGCATCTGAATGTCTACGTGGCAGTCGTGGATTCCATTCCCGCTCGGGGAAATAAATTATTGCAAATAAAAACACGGCTTCGGTTTCCGTTATTCAACACAGAATACCTTTTAAATTGGGAAACGGAGTGTCTTAATATTGCAACAGGTACAGATTAAAACAAAAAAAAAAACAAACGTTCTAGCAGGACCAGCTAAAGATCCTAATAATAGAAACACATCACTCGTCCGTTCACCATTTTTCTTATGATCATTCAATTAGATATCAAAGTCTAGTATTGTTCACGCAATTGTAATAGCACTTTAAAAAAAATTAACTTAATAAATAAATAATAAATAAAAATCATAACTAAATATCATAAATATAAATCAATAAATATCGTAAATGTCTAGTAAATAGAATTTTTGAAAAATACTTATGAAGAGTGAGCTAATATAAAACGTAGATTAAACCTATTTAAAAGAACTCAAACTCGATACTACAACACGACTGACGTCTAAGTAACTGAGATCTTCATACAAGTAAAATTCCTCATACTCTTAAAATTATTCAAAAACAAACTGAGCCAATCAAAAGAGTCATCTTGTAATGTAACATTACATTATTATTAATGTTTTTGTTGCGAACAATTTGTCATTTATTCCGCTTCAGTTTTTGTTGAATTATACTATCTTATTTTAATTGCATTCACCAATGTTAAGGTGAGCACACACTATATGAAACAGGCTATAAGTCAACAAATATTGACCGTAATTAAGTTTTTTTACATAATACACTATAATATCAATAAATTTAACTAATTTAACCAACAACATTCATAAAATCTTAATAAAATAATCTCCAAAACGTCTAAAGAAATTGCAGTAAAAGGCATCTACTTACACTTGCCTTAAGAATGGCTAAAACAAGAATGCGTCTATAATTTGTAATGAGGCTGCGTCGTGAGATGCTTCTCTACGGTCCGGTTAATCGGTTCGCCTTGTTAACCGTTCTCAGGCCCGTGTCTGTGGACTCCTGGAATTGACTGCGTTATCATATTTAGACGTAGCTTAATATTTTTCACCCTAATGGTGCAGTGGAAATGTGACTGCTGCTGGTAAATGATTGTTGGTTCTCAATTCTATGTTCGTGTGTATTTAAATTTTTATTATTTTCATTTGTTCGCTCCAGTAACAAGACAATAAGTGGCGTTGAATTCTACCGTTCCACACGCAATATCTCGAAATTTGGACGGAAAGTATGAAATGAGTGTCTTGACTCGAAGTAAAAATTGAAACAATTGTATGTATATTGAAATACATATACGTGCTATACATGTCGATGACTTACGGAGATGAAAACCCATCTATCGTTTATCCAAAATATAAAAGAGGCCATCCTGATAACGTCGATTAGATACGAGATTTCTTAACACAAGAGAACAAGAGATGATATGTTATCTTCAATATACTCTTTTCTTAAATTAATTTGTTATACAAAATAATAATTCTCCTATATGACAAAAAATAATTCAAATTATCATAATTTAAAAAAAACCATCGTAATAGTATAATCGATGAATAAACTTTTCAAACTATTGTCTCTATAGTTATCTTTAAATAACTAAATAAATAGCAATACATTGTACAATACGATAGACTATCAAGACAATCGAGTGCGCGTGATCAATTAGTAAGTACACTGCACCAACAATTTACGTTACGTTTAAAGTTGCGTTTATAACTGTTACGATCGTAACTCTAGCTCTATATGGCTTTTATTTAACTTCTTTTTAGCATCACCTGGCCCTATTAAATTTAATATAGTTTTGGTATTATAATACACTAGCATTTAGAAATAACCAAAAAAAAAATTACTAAGAATTATGTTTGTCAGTAACGATTAATGTGACGAGTGAACGATATAATATTGTAATATATATGTATATAGCCTTCCTCGATAAGTGGACTACCCAACATAAAAATATTTTACAATTCGAACTAGTAGTTCCTAAGATAAGCTAGTTCAACCAAACACACAGTTTTGCACCTAATACTTTTTACTCGTATATAAATGTTTATCAATTCGGATATTTCTTTATTTTTACTAAATTTATACGAAAATATATGAAATTTAATTAAAAACAAGAATAAAAATAACGATTTAGTTTATTCCAATATATATCTCCTAAAAGTTTATTGTCTTTTCTATTATAGTATCAAAGCAAGGCAATACTGTAAAAGACACGAAAAGGAAATTAAATAGAAATCGGAACGATACTAACGCATAAAGACTTTTTAGTTACGTATGGAATTCGATAAGTCTTCTTTGAGAATCAATAAAACTTACTTTTTTATATCAATAAAATCTCCTTTCCTCGTTTTCGTATCTTCGTCTCGTACCGTGACTTCGTTAAAAAGTAGTTAATTTTTATTTATATAATAAGGTAGGCCACACTATACTTTCCGGACTTAATATTTTCATTTTCCTCAACGCGTAATATCTCGAAATTCATATAAATATTTTCTATAACCTATAAATTTCCATAAAATCTGTTTAGTAAACTTAGAAATAAAAAAAAACAAACACATTCGTATTTCTAAGCCTTGCAAGCTAATTTAATTTAAATATAAACAGATTTTCTTAATTCTTGTCTACATTCTATATATTACCTTTGCGCTGTATGTATGTATTACAATAATGCAACGTAGATATATTATAGACTTTATTAAATTAAAAAACTGATATCTTCAACTAAAAACTACGAACATGTTATAAAATATCGACTATGAATTCATCATCATCATTTGTCATTTCTATTATTTTGAAAATCTTAAAATAATAAAAAAAAAAATCAGCTTCACGATGTATCCCGCACACAGGAGGGTAAGCAGAGGGAACCTAGTGTTGAGACATTCCGTTCCCCACTTTCTGCCGAATTCTGAAGGCATTGCGTGTT
>DWAO01000326.1:0-27475 GCA_018230605.1 Heliconius congener
AACAACATTTATAAAAAAAAGAAGCTTTTGTTTTAACATTTTCACTTGTTAACATTTCCCAATTTCAATTCTAGGCAAAGTAGGATAAGCATTTTACGATGCAGGTCACTAAATCGATAGAAACAGGTATATCTGTATATATATTGCGAGACTAATAATAAGGGGTTTTCATAACCGAAGTTTCGAGTGTTGATAACAGTATCGATCGACGCTACATACGTGTGATAACGCGATGCGGGTGCTTACTAAGCTACCCACATTACATTTGTTCGTTTTAACGAGAATATGTTAATTGATACTGGGCAAAGTTAAACATAAGCGAAAATAAGGAAAAATAATAAATATTTTCAATTTTGATATTGAGAAAAAACATATATTGTATTGAATATTGGTTTCGATCTTAAATTCAAATTTGCGGTGACTTTGAATTTAAGGTCGGAACCTTAGATATTCAGAACACGAAAAGGAAATACAAACCACTGAAGTATGCAGGGTGTAAGCGCCGTGGGCAGTCACTTTATCCATGCGAGAGATTTAATTTTGGCGAAAAAATTCGTTGTTGTAGGGAACAAAAGTGTCGTAACAGGAGTAGAGTGTCTTAACACTAGGTTCCCTCTGCCCACCCTGTTAAGAGCGGGATACGGCGTAATGCTGAAAAAAATATCTTTATTTCTTTAATAAGGTAGAAAAGTCGGAATTACTGTTGTAATAATATTAAATATTAAATGATCTGTTGATACAGTACTATACCGACTTCGATCCCCACTCGAGGAGATGAAATATTTACTTACATTTATATTTCTATTTCTTCGCTCCGGTGTCGAGGCAAAGCGCGGCGTTGAGTTCTGCCACTCAACACGCAATACCTCCAGAATTCGGCAGAATGTGGGGTACGGAGTGCCTTAACACTATTTCCCCTCTGCCTACCCTGCTGTATCCGGGATACAGCGTGAAGCTGAATAAAAAATAAATAAATTGAAACGTAACACCGTACGTTGATAGTTTTAAAATAAAATATTTCATCTGATATAAACATGCTCTCACAGGGTTTAAATGGTAACTATCAGATTAGGAACATTACCACTGCGTTTTGATGGCCATGTCGACAGTAAATTAATATTTAGAATACATTACACGAGGTTAATAAAACCTCATGGTTTGCCATAGTACAGTGTTTTACTGTAAGCGCGACTCTTGGGGAGTCTGTTCCAATTAAAGAGTACTAAACACGTAATGTCTCGAAAATTGAGCGAAAATGGTAAAAAAAGTATCTTAAAACTAGGTTGCCCCTGCCTGGTATATAGTGTATAGTGTATGGTATATAGTGTAAAGTTTTAAAAAAAATAAAACAACACATGAGCTTCCCAAAATAATTATAACAATAGAGATAGCTTTTTAAATCCAAAAGTAATTTTCAATTACAACTTACTTGAATTAATAAAAAAAAATTAATAAGAAAATTAAGAAAATTATATAAATATAAAAAAATATATATTGAATGATATATATTAAATATAGAGGCTGTCGTGACGTTGAGGCATAAGGGTATGTCGTGTGTCTTTAACGCGACGGTTGTGAGTGAAATCCTCACTCGAGGGAATGAATTATTATTTTATATAATATTTTCATTTCTTCGCTCTGGCAACAAGGCAAAAGCCCGCTGTTGAGTTCCTTCACTCAACGTCCAACGTCTCGAAAAATTCAGTTAAAACTGTGGAACGAAGTGTCTTAACACTAGATTCCCTCTATCCTGCTGCACGCGAGATACAGCGTGATGCTGATTTATATTTTAATTTTATAGAAAAAAAGGATAAAATTTAAAATCGAACTAACTATTCATATCGGTAAAACTGTTTAATGAAACAAAAGTCAACTATTTCCACAATATTGGTTGTTATTGCCTCTCTATGGAATTTAATTCGAGAAGTTACAATATAGATCACTTGTCGACCCCTTTCACTACTTCAAAGGGTTTCGGTCGCAATTTAATAATAAATTTATATTCGGGGATATCTGTTGGGTTGTAAAAAAGTTTTGCAAGAGTAGTCGTCGGTGATAAGAATACGAATAGTTTACAAAATAATAAAATTACTCAACTCTGGTGTCGGAAAAAGCGCGGTGTTGAGTTCAGTCACTCAACACGCAATGCCGCAAATCGGCGGAAAGTAGTGAACGAAGTGCTTTAACATTAGGCTCCCTCAGCCTATCCGGCTACTAAATGAATGATAAACCCTTAAATCAAAAATGAAGGAATAATATAAAACGGCATTTATATAACAAGTACTATAACTAAAATAATGATTTTGGGCATTGTCCTTCAGAGTTCATAGTTAGAAGCCAAATTTGGAAGTTGGAATCAGTGGGAGATAGGTCAGACAGAAAATTCTCGAAAGTTTTAAAGTTTGTAGTTATTTTTTATGGATTCAATATGACTTAAAAGCTTTTTATTATTCGTAACTGTTAAAGTAATTAATTGTTTATTTTTTATTTTTGCATTTTGGAAAAGAAGCCATCCTCCATTTCTGATTTTTACTCGATTTAAAGTTTAATGTGCTAAAACATTACCCTGCGGTACACCATTTCGAAAAAAAATTATTTTAAGTATAAAGTGTGAATAATCCAGATCAGATCCAGATCCAGAGGTAGGAAGACAGTGATCATATTCGCTTATAGCTGAAGCTAGCGATCTGATTTGATCCTCGTGGTAATACAAAGTACGGTGTTGTATTTCGCCATACAACATGAGATACCTCGATACCTAACTAGATAGAGCAATATTCAAAAGAAACAATCATTCTTAATTCTTAATAGGTTAGTATTAAGAATTAAGAATTAGTATTAAGTTATATTATCCATACTTAGCGCATCACTCGAAAAAAATAAAAAAATAAAATATTAAATCAATGGAAACCAAACTTACTACCATCGCATACAAACAAAAAATTACCCAATTGCAAATACAGGACATGATCGTCTAGCAATAATTATTTTAATTTAGTTTTCGTGAGTACATCATGTTGGAAAGCAGTAATTACGGAGAGAATTCAAGTGCCAGACAAACACTAAAGTTTGCTAAACGAACTCGACGGATATTGGATTCCTAACTCCAGGTTACGGCCTCATATACTGGAGAGAGTGTTGTCACGTCAACCCCAAATACCGTGACGATTTTTTTTTTAAATATTTTATTATTACAAAATTAAAAATAAATAAAACAATCGATGTACTAACAAGCTATGTAAATTCTCAGCTTATTCTTAATATTATGTTTAAATAATATTACATTTTATATGAGGCTAGTCGTGTGTGTGACAAGTGTGACTGTCATACGCGGCTGGTTGTGGGTTTGATTCGCGGATTATTTAATAAATTTTTATTTTATTGTTTCCGTTCTGGTGTCAAGGCAGAGCGCGGCGTTAAGTTCCGCCACTCAATACTCAATGCCCCTAGAATTCAGCGGAAACACTAAGCTCCCTCTGCTTAACCTGTTGTGTGTGGGATACAGCGTGAAGCTGATTCAATTTTTTTATTATATACATAAAAACTAATTAAAATCGATGCCGTTCAACTAATAAACAGTTAGTTTTTTAACTATAAAAAGTCTTGCCACGAGGCAAGGTCTGTCTGTCCGACCGTGGCGGGGTATTAAAATTTGAAGCGCTCTAACTTGCCTTCTAGCTTCATTACGTTGGAAAGTTGGTGAAAATTCATACAAGTCCAAGTTCTAATGAACACCGAGCGGGAAGTTGCCCGTAGCCATCGCTCACATACCGCCTTTTTGTGAACTAATACTTACCGCAAAATTTCAACGCCATTATTTAGCAAATTAAAGCAACTTATCTGTGTAAGTGGTGGTGGAGTTTCAACGTTGTATGTATGATCAATCAAAACTTGCGCGTTGTTTAATGTAAAAAGTATCTATTACGTTATTGTTTTTTTTTTGAGACAGATTTTTTTTAAAAAGTTGACAATAAATACAGTTTTACTTTTATTTTCGCCGTAGCGGCGAGCAAGCGTGTAAACGTAAGCGCTACTGTTATAAGTTCGATCCCACTCGGGAAAACGAATTATCATGTCTGTTTTACGCTGTATCCCGCATATTGCAAGGTAGGCAAAGGAAATTCGCCGTCTATTTCTTAGCGTAACTCAAGATCGTGTTTTTTCCTGAAAAAACACGTGAACGAAAAAATTAAAATAATTCATTCTTAAAAATGAGAAACGATGTCACAACCACCGCATACAATCAGACGCTGCACCTCTGCCCCTCCACCTCCTCTTAATCTAATAACAAAATTTACAACAGCGTAATATAATCACAATTTAAAATCTACTTAAAAAGATACAAACTATAAAAAAAATTACAAAGACAATTTAACAAGCAGTACAAGAAAATAACGATAAATCACGAGTATTACACGAAGGCATTTTTAATAAATCGAGTAGGAATCCTAGCGTAAGGAACAGCCGTCGCGGTATTAGTCGTACTGCTGTTCTAAGTGGATTAGGGGCAACGCGTCTCTGGATAAATCCAACATAAAGTGAGGTTGCTCCGCTTTTAAATCCCCAAAATTTATTTAATTTCCCTTTTTCCAAAACAAAAAGGCTGTTGGAGATAAGAGAAATTGTATAATTTTAATTGGAAGCTCGAATCACAAGAAATAAAATATAGAAATAAAAAAAATGTCAACGATAGTATAAAAAACAGTTCACGTTCATCATCAGAAGGAATTTAGCATTAACATTTAATATATTCAATTCCTCACTCCTTGTTAAATTTTTCGAAAATATTAATTTCCCGTTTGTGAATCGAACCCAGAACCGATGCGTCGCGAATTCAGAATGGGGGAAAAATTAGCACTAACATATAAAAAATATAATATCTTAGAACTCTCTTGCAATGGCGTCAAATAAAAATGTGTTAAACATTATTTATTAATTTAATTAATAATTAGAATTAATTTAATTAATAATCTAAACAGATTTCAGTAAAGACCAAATTCTACAGGAGGTTATTCAACAAACTCATTATATAAATGAAAGAGTTCACAAAACACGATTATCGGTCACAGATGATTGATCGTTGGCTCCCCTTCTTGAATAATAGTAGATATAATTTCGCTATATTATATGAGTGTCTATTTTGAGGCCAGTCGTGGCGCAGGTGCACAAACGTGCTACTGTGAACGAGTGTAGGTTCGAGTACCACTCGAGAAAATTAAATGTTTAATATTTCGATTTCCTGGCTCTGGTAATGAAGCGTGATGATGAGTTCCGCTACGTAACACGCAACAGGTTGTGGATTTAATTTTCACTTCAGATAATTAAATATTTAATATTTTGATTTCTTATTTAGAAAGCAATACCTCCGGAATTTGGCAGAAAATTGTCATCTTAATGGGACCAAATTTTTTTGACACTAGTTTCACGGTTCCTTCTGATTAGCCTGCTATGTGCTATGCGGTACAGCGTAAAGCCAAAAAAGTAACGTTTCTACATACAACCTGCTGAATCCAAATACAACCTGTTATTGCATCAAAATACGTAACTCCTAACCAAATCCCCACTCCCACACTCTCTCACAGTAAGGAAGTTCGCAAGAAATATTGGAAGGCGTATCGAATTACCTATTTACTCATTTACGTGGAGCGTTCGTTTGAGTTGTGACACGATACGCCCCGATCGCGATGAGAGTAATAAATTAGTCGTCACCGTTTTGTCGGGTTTGGGTTACGTTGATAGGTGGCGTATGTTATTTGTCTTTGTTTTTCACTTCACGCTGTATCCCGCATATAGCAGGGTAGGGAGAGAGAAGCTGGGGACCTAGTTCGAGGAACCTAGTGCAGGGTAGGGAGAGAGAAAACTTCAGTTCCATGTGAGTTGTGTGGCGGAACTCACCGCCGTGGTTTTCTTCGTTAACTGAACTGAAATAAAATCCTATCCTCGAGAGGAAATCGAACCCATTACCTGTCGCGTTTACAGTAGCACGCTTGTGGCCTTGCGCTATTACTGGCCTCATATTATTTTTCCATGCGTACATTTATATGCAAAGACCTACGTAGGTGACTACGCTATTAGATAGCAATTATATTTAGAATTATATAAGCATTTTTACGCAGGGATTCGAAGCTACGCCTCTTAGAAACCATCCAAGCACTCTAACCAATTAAACCATACGTTCTAATCCAGCTACGTTGATATTTTTATACGCTTGTTACTACTTACTTTTGTTCATTTCTGTAGAGAGCAAATTTCCACTTCCTAAAAATTTGTCCTAATAATATTGTTTTACAATTTTTTTCAATCCACATATCCAAATTTTTTTTTCATCATTACAAAGATTCACACATAATTTTTTAACCGATATTTGCTTAGAACGTTTTATTTAATGCACATATTTTAACTATTTTTAGTCTTATAACTCTAATTCTTATTTGCTAGGAATGTAGTGGAGAGTGGAGTTACTCTTCTCTAGACATTATCTAGTGCGGATCCACCATTGTGCCTTCCACAATAGACATGACCCCAACCCTATTTGACTTATGATCTCACACAATTTCGTCTTCATATAGTTACATAGTTTATTGAGTCGATTGTATAACCTACAGGTTTTGGTACACATCATTTTGACCATTTTTATGAGAATGAAAAACTTAACATAAATCTGGATATGAACCTCAGACTCACACTTGACCTATTAAATGTGGCTTATGCCCATAGTCTTTATCGAAGGCTAGATTTACCTAAAGGCGTTATGAGAATATAAACATAAAGATAAACGTAACTACGTTATTATGATGAGTAGTTTTTATGATTTTGTTAAACATGTAATGTGTACATCAAATCAGACAAAAATTCCGAACAATATTATTATGGAGTCGACTTGTTGTTTTACCTTTTATATAATAAATGTCAGTTTTCGTTTTAAGCGAGTGAATAAATAATATTATTAGGTATATACTGAATGTTTCAAAAGAACCGACTCCCCTGAATCTGACCTACTTCATTTGTTTGTTTGGGACTGTAAACATCTATATACCATATCCATCTACATCCCCATATCTATTATTATTGACAAGTATTTTTTGAGTAAGGCTAGAACATCTCCTCTGAAATTTATTTCACTCTTTTTAACATCCAATTATATTTCTATATAAAATAGTAAAATGCTTCTAGTAAAAGCACTTGATGACAAAATATATTATGGTAACCCTATAATAGGCCCTTACATTTGGGGAACAATTCATATTTCACTGTTAGTTTCAAGTAAGGTTGGTCCTATCTTTCGATATGTGCCCTTGTCTTTTCAGAATAAAATGTACATTGTCCATCGTATGGAGTACTTCAAAACAAAATCAACAAGCATGAACATATATTTTATCTTTTATTAAACAATTTAGAACCTTATTATTTTGTCTTTTATAATTCATATATATAATACAATGACATGAGCTCTTACATACATTCGGAATAATTCACAATGGGATGGCTAACCAAAGTATCTCGTAGTCTTGTTTCTGTTGTACGTCTAATCAGGACGAATAAAAGTTTATGCCATTTTTTTTAATTAAGACCAGATCCTGAAAAAAGAAATACTAAAAGAATCTCAAATCTGAACCATCGTCATGACTATTTTTAAGACAAAATACTATAAATATGAAATCTGAATAATCTACAATAAAAAAAGCTATACCTGCTGGACATTTACTAAAGCATTACTGGGTCTGGACCTAAGTGAACTGGGGACAAGTCGTAAACCGGAAACGGCAATCTGTACTCCTAGTACGAGTTTAAAAGCCTCGAAATAATTCAAAGGAGTACTCGCTAAAACGCAATGGGAATTTACAAACCGCGAGACGGACTTTATCACCTGAACTCAGCTCTTTTATAGTATAAAAACCATTTTATTATGGAATGGTGGATGCAGCTATAAACTTCACCGTAAGTAAACTCGCGCACTTTCGCTGACATGAAAAATAGTTTACAAGCCGTCTATACGTTACAGACTCTGTTTATCTCTACTTTACTGCCTCACAGTACCGCGTCTCCTCTAATCTGACGAATAAAAGTTTATGCCATTTTTAGGGAGCGTTTTATGGTTAACACTTTGTAGACAGAATTAAACCTTAAATGCTTAATGAGTTGTTTGCGAACTGCGCGATTAAAACTTTTTAAGATGTTTTTGAACGCAAAATCGTTATTATTTGAGACAACTTTCAACTATCTATAGATTTTAAAAGTGTATAAAACGGTTACGGCGATGTTATGAATATCAGATATTATTAAATTATTGATCATATTGTTAGAATCGAGATATTTTTAACAGCTAGTCGGCCATCTTGGTCGTTCACCGCTTGAATATAATTGCTTTACGATGTCAAATTCAAAGATATATGATCAGCTTCACGCTGTGACCAGCACACAGAAGAGTAGGCAGAGAGAACCTTGTGTTAAGACACTCCGTTTTCCAGTTTCCGCTGAATTCTGGGGACATTGTTTGTTGAGTCGCTGAACATAACGCCGCGCTTTGCCTCGACCCCAGAGCGAAGAAATAAAAATATAAATTTAAGTTTATATTTCATTGCTTCGAGTGGGGATCCAACCCACAACCAGCCTCGTTACAGTCACACTTTGTGCCCCTGCGCCAAGACTGGCTTCAACTCACCATGTATAGGAAAGGATAATTAAAAAAAAGACTAGGAAGATTAGGAATTTCTAGAAGTATAGAGAACTGAGATAGAACTTAAAAAGAGGGCATAGAAGATAATTGTTCTAATGGTCGGTCTATAAAACGTGTATTTGTAGTAGTTATAACGAGAATTGTAATTTAGTTTACTACTTTGATAATTAAACCATATTAAATAGAGTAAATTTCCTGAATTTTATAATTCAGCATATCTGGGTTCCTAAAAATATTATGATTACAGGAAATAACTAATGATATCTTACAAAATATAAAAAAAATATCCATCATAGCAAATACATAAATATATTTCAACACCTCAATACACATACATATATTACTAATATTATATTTATCTACAACACTTGAAAGTAAATGTTCAGTAAAAAAATATATTATAAGCACAATCAAAAACATCATGGAATCCAGACTCCAATATCTGGTGCCACAATATCGGAAAACAACAATATCAGAGGAGTTTATTCGCTCCCTCAACTCAATAATCGCAGTTTCTAAGTCACTTAACCTGAACGAGGCGACCGCAGTGTGTGCCGCTCTTGTTCGCTCGTGGCGTTATCACGAAACTTATTGCCATTGATATGAAATACTTTATTTCAAATGTTATATTGAAAAATGAAATTTAGTATTAAAATTGTGCTGTTTTGCTTATTATTTTTATTGTGATATCCATTATTGTAATTATTATTGATTTTAAAATAGAAATTATATCAACTTCGCGCTTTATCGCGCTTACAGTAGGGTACTTAGGAACCTAGTGTTAAGACACTCCGTTCCATACTACTGATACCACATTATTGATTTTGGATATATATTGATCTAATTATAACACACGACTGTACTGACTGTAAACGTGACAGGTTATAAGTTCGATTAGGTTTCGGTAGGCACGCGAGATGCAACAATAATATGCTTATCTATATTTACCTAAAACTTAAACCTCTTCTAATATTACTAGAAAAATAGTTTATTAACATAACATAAATATTAATACATTTAAAAATATTTATTAGAAGTATTGCATCGATCATAGAATTTCATTTCATCGTTTTAAAGTATCGGTTGGCGATGATGAGACTCAGATTTCGCAAACGGCACGAACGGGGTTGGACCCCTGTCGGGAAACTCTTATTGTTCAATAAAAATGTTATGAGGTGACTCTATTCAATGAACTTGTCTGTTATTGAAATCGGCAATAAAAGGATACAGATGGAGCTGTATGGATAAGCGTTACAGAATTCGTAGATTTGTAGAAATTTCCTTTATATATGAGAGAATTTTCCTTTATGTACATTTTTTTTAAATATATTTTAGACGTTGACGGATTTTAATAAGTTATTAACAATACTTAATGTTGAAATTCAATTTATATTTCCTTAAGGGAAAAAAAGCTTTTAAATGTTCTCCAAAGTTTCAAATATTACAATACCAAATAAGAAAATAGTTTTACCTGACATTAGGAATTCCAATTATTATTGTAATCTAAGAAGAAACGTTGTTATGAGACATTCCAATTAGAATAAGAAAAGATCAAGTTTTTCTCACATAGTGTTGTAATGTCGATTATGGTGAATTAATTACAGGTCAGTCCTGGCGCAGGGGCACAAAGTGTGAGTGTAAAACCAACTGGTTGTAGATTCGATTCCCACTCGAGGAGATGAAATATTTACTTAAATTTATAATTTAATTTCTTCACTCTGGTGTAGGCAAAGCGCGGCGTTGAGTTCTGCCACCCAACACAAAATGCCTCCAGAAGTCGGCAAAATGTGGGGAACGGAGTTTCTTATCACTAGGTTCCCTCTGCCTATTCTGCTGTGTGGAATACAGCGTTTGAATAAATTAAATTTTAATAGTACTATTTTAAATTTTACTAACTGATAATATTTCCGTTACATTTTGTTCTAAGGCAGTTCATTCTCTCGGAGGGGGGCATAATAAGCCGGGGCTGTATCGAATCTATTGTTACCAGTCTGATTGCCTTTATGTGGATCTTTAAAAAACGGCAGACGTTTTAAGATGAGGTTTAGGAATGTAAAAAATATAATGATGAAAATATGTTACAATACAGTATTTCTGATAGTTAAATACTAAATATTTTAGCTAATCTGCTAGACTGTTGTTTTTTAGGTGCAAAATAAGGATATTTCTGATCACTTTAAAGTTAAATCCAGAGAAGCTTGTGCCAAATAAAAATAATATTTTCAACTTAAAGTAACACAGCCACCATTCTCACAAAAAAAGTAAATAGTTTATCCAACCAACAGGGAAACCCAATAAATTTGTTCTGAACTCGTTCGACGCGTCATAACTTTTGCGATAGACATTCCGTAATAACCCAACTCACCTGAAACAGAAGCAACAAGCGTTGGTGCAACTCCCCAAAGGCGGTGCCTCCATTTCCCTGCCTGAGCTAAAGTCAATATGTCCTCGGATATGAGTTATTTTTCCATAATTCTGAAGCGTTGGCACGATATTCCCAAATAAATAATAAATAATATATACGTCATGTTTAGGGTTGCCAATTAATTTTTACCACTTCTCGCTTCGTATTCGTGTCGTAAATCATTTGGCCCCCCCAGTTCTGCGCAACAAGTATCTGGCAATAAAGGAATGCTATCCTTCTTATATATTCACATATGGCCATGTTAATTTAATAATATTTCATGATTTATTATATGATTTTTTAATATAAAACAGATAGTATACGTGGGAAAAATCTAGTATTAATTAAACTTATTTGGTATCTTCAACTGAAAATTAAACATTTTTTTTGTAATAAATAAAATAGATAAAAAATGTACAATTTTAAGTTCAGATTATATTATAAACAAATTATACATATACATCTTCGTGTAGTCAACACAAAAGAAGCAACCCTAGTTTGTAAACCGTAGACGGCGTACACGCTCGTAGTTCGCGGTAGGCGCTGTCAATTCTGTTTGTTTCTACATTTAATATGCAGGAAGGCTTAGGCATCTTAAATTTGAAGTGGCTTTTGAGATTTGAATTCCTACGTACAAACTTACGAAGTATGGCCCCTAGGGATAGAGGATTCGTTTAGATACGTCTTTTAAATTATATTTTTAATTATGCTGTTAAATTGCTATATATTGAATGATTTCTTTATTATTAAGTTCTTTTAAAAATGATAACATGAATAAGAAGAATAAATATGATATATTAATAAAGACGTACACGTTCCTATAAAAGATAAATGATTTTGTGTTACGTAAATTATGCTATTATAATCTATATCTCAAAAATAAACTTGTTAAATCATTAAGATTCAAATATCCATTCAAAACCTTAAATTATATTTGAATATATAATATTACTTAAAACATGTTTCTAACTTATTTCATATATTTTTGTAAATATAGTTGGCATTGTCTTTAAATTGTCCCACCACAAACCTTATTCAAGAGCCGAACCACTTACTCCACGGCGGTCAGGTACACCAACTTTTTAAAACTTTGACGTTTAGAAATATCATCTAGTCCCATATGATCCTCTGGGATATTAAATTAGGGAGACTTTTATAGTACAAAATACAATTCGAATAAAGAATCTCCTTCTTTTTTGAAGTCGGCTAAAAATATATTTGCAGTCTTGCAAATATTGTTAAAGATTAATTAAATTCAGATAATTATGTTAAAAGATTTTTCGAATTAAGAATTACTGCGCTTTGTTCATATGATTTTTTTTTCGATTACTTAAGATGGCTGAGGGCTATATTTTAGTTTCTTGGAAAAGTTGACATAAAATATTTTGTATTATGAAATAGGAATGAATTGTCTTGCTTTAATAGTATTTCTAGAAAAATAACTTAGAATGAATAGAATAAGGTGAATTTCGACTCGAAATTCGAAATTAATTTTATGCATTGTATAATATGTTTTGTCGCTGGGTGATCGTACGTATTTACGGGTTAACATGACTAAAGGCTTAAAATGGTTCTAGGATTAAATCCCACTAATAACAATCTACAAGGATGTGAAATTTCATTTTTGCACTTTATTTGGATGAAAATTAGATAAGCAAGTAAAATAGAACAAGGTTATTTCCGAAAATTAATTAATTAATATTATTAGTACAGCTATATAATGTTATAAAAAATCATACTGTATCCCGCACTCAGCAGGCAGAGGGAACCTAGTATTAAGACATCCCGTTCTCCAAATTCTGGAGGCATTGCGTGTTGACGGCGGTACCCAACGCCGCTTTGCCTCGACACCAGAAGAAGGAAATGGAATTATAAATATGAATAAATTTATTAATTCCTTGATTGTTAATCGAATTCACAACCAGTCGCGTTTACAGTCACACTTTGGTCGTGGTCGTCGTCATATGATATTATATAATATCAAAATACCTCTATAATACCTTACAAAGCCACCCTTGGATATTTATTATTGTCCACATCACAATTGCACCCCAACAGCAACTACAATACTACCCCAGTCACCTACATACACAGATAACTGTATAACGACGCTATCACGCCCGTACCGGCCGCATCGAATGTATGAATGTATGTATGTATGTATGTATGGAATAGGAGGAGGCTGTGTTTTATTCTAGGCCTATTTAGTGCACGCGCTCTCCGTCCGTCGTTTTATTTCGTTCATTTGTTTCGGACAGATGTTTTGGACGTTTTAATACAAGATGCTACTTTAGATCTCGTTGTGTTTTTGACAACTTGTTGTCTGGTGAGGTTGTTTCGCTGAATGCGAATATGGTTAGTAAGAGATTTTTTGTTTATTTAATAGTTTTATACAGTTATAATATATATTTTTTAAGAGTCATGCTGTATCTCGCACATAACAAGGTAAGGCAGAGAGAGCCTAATACAGTTGAGTGCGGAACTCAACGGTACGCTTTTTCCCTGTACAAAGGGATGAAGTAATGAAAATATTAAATATTTAATGTCTTCGAATGGGAATCGAACCCACAGCCTGTCGCGTTTGTTCATAGTCACACGTTTTTGCCCCTGCGCCCCAAGTGGCCTCAATAATTTATAGTAATCACAATTTTTTTTTCATTTCATTGCTTGAGCCTATTCATTTCCATTAAGTTTACTTATTCGATATTAAGTATACTATTAGTTTAACATTTTGACGACGCGGTGGATTATATATGATGGAATGTACGATGTTTGTATATGGTTTATATTGTTGTGAGTTCAAGTCCCGATGCAGAGAATGTTTATATTAAAATATTATTTACGTAACAAATTTACTATTTTGTTTACTATTCACTTTTACATGGTCTTACTGAAAACCAAACAAACGGTAATTTCGTACAATATAAACTATATAAGTATTCATTTATATTAGACCGTCGTGGTGCAGAGGGACAAGAGTGGGATTGTAACGCGACCGTTGATGATACGATGCCTACTCGAGAGAATGACTTATTATTTCTTATAATATTCTCATTTTGCGCTCTGTCCCGATATCGATGCTGCCACTCAACAAGCAATCGAAAGAAAGTGGGAAACGGAGTGTCTTAATACTCTCTCTGCATAGCGTTCTGTGTACGAAATACTACGTGAAGCTGATATTTACATTTTTTTAGCCATCTTTATATTTGATGTAGGTATAATATAAAATGTCACATCATTCTTTCTTCAGCGACTATTTTTCCAAGGATAGCAGAGGGAATTAAAGATTGTCAACAGATTTATTATTCGCTCCAGTGAACTCGACGCGGGCCTCGAGAGACCTGGCTTATAATTATACTATATCTATATTTATCTATATCTATATCTATACAAATCTATATCTATATTTATCTGTATCTATCTATATAATTAGGTTGTAAGTGGCTTCTGTTACACATCATACAGCGTTCGTGTGGTAATTGGGTACGTTTGTACGATAAAGTTTTGGGATTTAATAATTTTAGCCCCTATAATATAATGTAATAATGATAAGTTTTGGTGTTATAATTAACATTTAATTGATGGCGATGTAATAACTATAGACGGAGAGTTAGGAGTAACGATCGTTTGTCACTATGAATTACATATATTAAAATATTTTAGTTTTTTAATATTAAATAATTCTTGAAAAATATAAAATAAACAATTATTTTTCAACAGTTATGTCGACAACGGAGCTTTTTATATTTTGAATGTAACAAAACTACTAAACTTAAACGTAATAAATTGAAAATTTTTAATGAATGAATCAATTAGTTACTGTTACACTCTATTTCAATTAAATAATTGAACTAATTCATATATTTGATTCAATAAACAATTTTCAGTTAGTATGTTTCATCGTAAGTCAAGAGCGGTATTCGCCGTCTTGTGCACCACTAATAGGGTATTATAAACTTACTCTCAGAACTCAAGGGCTGTGGGTCCTTGTAGGGGAAGTGTAAAGGGAGAAGGGGGTCCAAGGTATTCGAGCCATCTCGGTAGGGCGAGATTAGAGATGGCAAGATAAGCCCTAAATTAGATACAACAAATTTCGTATGAAGTTGTAAAGATATTAAGCATCTTGCTTTGTGAATCAAATATGAGGTTTGTTTTACAATAACCTTTTAAGTGAGATTTCAGGCTTACCTTTCAACTCTATTCAAAATAATTTAAAATTGTATTATTTATAAGGTATTTCATGTAATTAATACTTTGTAAAAAGTATGTACGATTTTCTTCGGCTAAGCAATCGATAAAGAAAATATTTAATAAACACATATTAAAATAGAGAAAAAGATAGTCATATCATATTTAATAATATTTAAGACAATTTTGAGTCCGATTCCCATTCAGGGAAATGAGTTATTATTTATCAATTCATTTTCTTCGCTCTGGTATAAAGGCAAAAATAGGTGCGACGATGAGTTCCACCACTTAGCACGCTATGCCTCGAAAATTCAGCTGAAAGTGGGGAGCGGAGTTTCTTAACACTGAGTCCCACTTCCTACCCATTAATAGTCGGAATATAGCGTGAAGCTGAAAAAAACACAAAAAGATATCTATATACATTCTTATATTTAGGTTACAAAAGCCAACACAGTTCACTTTGCCAAGAATCGAATTAACACCCCATTTGTCTACTTTTAGTCAATCGATTTAACCTCTCAGCGGAACTAAAAAAAAAACCGAAAACCGTAGGGAGCAAAATTACTCGACGCGGCTTACAGCCCGCGGCCGCAAAACAAAAACAAGACCGCAGGCTCTTCTTAAATCTCAATTAAGGTACAAAACCGTATCTAGGAGCGACGTACACTGAATTAAATTAATGGCCCCATATATTGCTACAGTAGTGCTTTTTTTTTTGCTTCGATTAATTGCTTCTTTTTTTTCTTTGTCCCGGGATGCCTTAAATGTTTTATTAGTATTCCGTTTGACTAGATGGATTGCTTTCGCTCGTGACTTGATTGAGCCTAATAGGGTTTTTTAATTAGAATAAATTTTTATACAGGGTTGTCGTGGCTCAAGGCTTGTGGGTTCAATTTCTATTCGTGGAAATAAATATTTAATCTGATGTTGAATTTATCATTCGTCACCTAATGCCTTCAGAATTTGGCGGAAAGTGGGGAACGGAATAACTTAACAAGCAAGCTTCATCAAAAGTGACCTAAAAATTTTTTTTTTCATTAGTTTATCTTTCTTTCTCGTGCTTTCGTGTTATAAATATGTTTTATAAGTCAGTCGTGGCGCAGGGGCACAAAATGTGACTGTAAAACCAACTGGTTGTAGGTTCGATCCTCACTAAAATTTAACACTAGGTTCCCTCTGCCTACCCTGTTGTGCGCGGGATACAGCGTGAAGCTGATTTATTTTTATTCATTTACTTATATTTTATATATCCATATAAGATATCTTTTAAAATTATATATTTCTATATAACAACGTTAAAATCTAATCTATCTAACAAGTAACGCGAGGTGGCAAGATTGTCGAATGGAGTTGTAAACTGGTGAGCCGACATCACACAAAATGACTTTATAACGCAATATTGTTTAACAGCGTTAGAATTTCAACTATTTACCCAACAGTTCCACGTGCCCCGGATGCCGAGCCGCAAGGGTGGCCGGAAATGTATAAAAGTTTCAAATTTTTATATTTACTTATAAATACTGAAGCTTTCATAGTTTTTGGGACAATGTAAAAAAAATATACAAAATTAATTATATTTTTTTATAAAATAAAAATAATTTTGCGCTGTATCCCACATACAGCAGGGCAGAGGGAAGCTAGTGTTAAGTCACTCCGTTTCCCACTTTTCGTAGAAATTTTCAAGACATTCGGTGTTAAGTGGCGGAACTCAACACCGGGTCTTGGTGCTAGACAGAAGGAATTAAAGAAAATAAATACTAATTCATCCCCTCGAGTGTTTCGGACCCACAACCGTCGCCTTACTGTCACACTCTTCTGTCCCCGCTTTAGGACGACCTCTAAAACTTTTATAAAAATTAAAAATAATGATCATATTTTGAGCAGTCATCATAATTTTGTTACTAGACTGCACACAATAGTTATGAGTTCAATTTTATTTGTAGAATAAAGATGATGTTTCAGTTAGATAAACATTTTTCTTAAGTACTACCGAAACAAAATATTAAAAGAGAGAACCGTTATGTTATATATATATATATATATATATATTCTTTTGATGATGATTTTTTTTTATATTCTTTTAATCTTTACAAAATCTACTTGTAGCTAATCGTGGCCCAATGGCACAAAGTATGACCACAAACGCACCAGGTTGTGGGTGCGACTCCCACTTGACGAATGAAATATCTAATATTTCCATTTTCTTCGCTCTAGGGTCGATACAAAGCGTGACGTTGGTCCAACACTCAATATTACCTTTTGAATTCAACGGGAAATGGGGAGTGGAGTATCTTAACACTCTTCTTATCACTACGACCCTCTTTACCGAGCAGTTTGCAAAAAAAAAAACTTGACATGTATTTTACTTTCACAAAGATTGCCCAAATAATCATCCAAATATACAATACACAATATTCACACAAAACAATTTAGTACCAGATGTACATAGCCGTAGCTATAATTGTCATAATACTAGACCAGGAGATTGCTGGGTCTAATTTAGCGTTTAATTTCCGGCATAAATGCCTAATACTATATACCTATATCTATATCTATATCTATACCATATCTATACCTATATCTATACCTATATCTTTATCTATATCGTATACAGGATGGAATGTGACAACGCATTGCAATGCGGCCAGAATCCTAATAAAATTACTGCACATGTCTACCGACGATTATGTGTGAGACACTTGTGCCTCATATTGTTAGGTTTATTATTTGATTATAGTTATTTTTTTCATTGAATGTTTGCACTGGTTAAGTAGTGCTTGATATATATCATATTTTGAATACAAATGATACATTTCGAATGAAAGGTATTGGTAAGTCACAAAGTTTTCCATTTTTGTGATGTATAAGTTGTAGGGAACGGGGTGTCTTAACACAGGTTCCCTCTGCCTGGTTGAAAATTAAAAGCGACTGGTTGTGGGTTCAATCCCCTTTCGAGGAGATGAGATATTTACTTAAATTTATATTTCTATTTCTTTGCTCTGGTGTCGAGATAAATCGTGGCGTTGAGCTCCGCCGCTCAATATGCAATGTGGGGAAAAGTAGGGAATAGAGTGTCTTAACCTAGGTGCTTGCTGCCGACCCTGCTGTGTGCCGAATACAACGTGAAGCTGAATCCAATTACCAAATAAAATCTATAATAAAATAGTTTTAAGTATCACTGTGTCTGTCCTTTTACTGCTATATACATATATCTGGTAGATTTATGAGATGTTCTCACATTGTGCCATGTTTCATATCGTCATTATTTCCTTACGCCATGACTTCTCGGTGGGGCTCTAGAGGGCCCGTAGCCATGGCAACGCCAGCTTTGGATTTGCCAAAGATTCGACATACAGCATGAACAAAGATTATCTTTAATCCATAAAGTATTAAGTGAATTAGATGACAGTTTTATTTTTTTTTCAAATTAAACGGTAATTATTTTTCAAAATAATGCTTATTATCGGAAAAATATGTTTATGACATATATCTGTGACAATAAACACGGCAGATTGTGGATTCAATTCCCACTAGAGGAAATGAAATATTTATTATTTATATTTCTTTACTTCGTTCTCGTGGCACACGTGCCTCCAGAATTCAGTGGAAAGTGGGAAACAGAGTGCTTTAACACTAGGTTCCCTCTGCCTGCCCCGCTATACAGCAGCGGGATACAGCGTGAAGATAAAAAATAAGATCCATCGATCATTTTCTAATATATAACAGTAAAAAATAACAAAATCAGTTTCACGCTGTATCCCGCACACAGTAAGGTAGGCAGAGGGAACCTAGTGATAACACACTCCATTCCCAACTTTACATAACAGTTTACACTTTACATATTTAACATAATAAGGCGTTGAGTTCTGCCACTTAACACGCAATGCCTCCGAAATTCGGTAGAAAGTGGGGAACGGAGTGTCTTTCACTACGTTCCCTCTGCCTACCCTGCAGTGTGCGGGATACAGCGTGAAGCTGAGTATATTTAACATAAACATATAAAAAAAAATAATATAATATGAATGTAATTAGGAAGTATGCACACGACTGTCGGCAACTAATGCAAAACCACGTAATTTGAACATTCTAAAGTTATATATAAATTTTGCGCTCGAGTTAGTCTCCTAAATAGTTTTCCGGGAAGCTCTTACGAAGATGTTAGTCTAACTTAAGAACTGTATCCAGAAAGTAACGTCATTAACATTTAGTATTGATATTCACATATGTATACATTTAAAAAGTTTAGTTTTCATCATTTGTTCTAGAGAAATATGTATTTTAATCGTATTTTAACATAATAAATAGTTGAAAAATACGGAATTTGCTTTGGTATTTGAAGATTAATCTTTGAAATTAATATACTAATGAAAGTTACCTTTATTTTTAAAGTTAAAAAAATATATTTAGAGGCCGCTGGTCGCAGAGACACAAGCGAGTATCACGCATCGGTTATGAATTCGTATCCCACTCGGGGGAATGAATCTCTTCGCACTGGTATCAAAGCAAAATCACGACATCAAGTTCCGTCAATCATCACCCCCTGACCATATCTTGAACCTACCCTGCAACATACAGGAAACTATGTGAAGCTGAAATAATATGTTACTTATAACATATTATGAATTTCCTATGTAAAATACCAATAATTTTACTTAAACTTCCTCAATCCAGCATAAGTACCTACAATATAGTAATTACAAAATGATAATGTATGGGACAGCTCATTGTTTTTAAGCAGCAAATAAACATTCGACATACGTTTTCATGAAGTATGGACGCATTTTAAAAGCCTTATTACGTGGTGTCACGTTGTGATAAACGAGTCCGAGTGAAATCTGAGTTTAATCGTAGAATATCGATTATCGAATATCGATATGTATTTTATTTAATGATAATTAATGTGTATGTGATATCAGTTTTGGACAAAAATACTTAAAGTTTTATATTGATTGTATATTTTATTAAGGAAAATTTAATATGAAGATAGTCATGGCGCAGGGGTACAAGCGTGTGTGTAAACGCGTCAGGTTGAAGATTCGATCTCCGCTCGAGGAAATGAAATATGTAATATTTTCATTTTTTCGCTCTGGTATCGAGGCAAAGCGCGGCGTTGAGTTCCATCACTCAAAACACAATGTCTCCAGAATTAGATGGAGTGTATTAACACTAGGTAGGACTAACCCTCTGCCTACCTTGGTGAATGCGCGATACAGCGTGAAGCTAAAAAAACGTAGATTGATTAAGTAGACCGTTAAGGAATCGAAACGAATTGTTCATTCAATAAGGCTGGGTAATAATGCATTAAAAGTAAACATTGTTCTGTGCCTGACGCCTCTGTAAATTATATTTACTTTCGGAAAACAGTAAATTGAATTGGGTTTGTGCACCGACGTACTGCTTTCGATCAAATTAATTAAACGTTTGAGAGCTCCTGAACGCAAGGCTCGTTCTGTTTTTATTGATGATAAAATTTACCCAAATTATTATGCCAGCAATTGCACTTCATTTCATTATATTATAATATTTTATTATGGAACACGTTGAACGCTACTTATGTAAACGTTCAATGAAGTTATTTTAGGTTATTTATTAGTCACTTTTTATATATAATTATAAATTACATACAAACCTAAGTTTATATTTTATTCGTTGTTATATTTTCTTTTACTTTTAATGATACAAAAAGTATGACGAGCTTTAAACAAGAAAATAGAAAAAACGTTAATAGAAATGATTTAGCATATATAGATTTCGCGAATAGAACCATATGTTGTAGTCTTTTCATTAGACACTCCCAATAAAACGTTTAATTAGACAATTTCCGTTTGAAGTAAACTGTAAAATCTGTCTCTGCTTAAGTTGATTACAATAGGTTTTACGACACAGCGCTCGTACGTGCGACAGGAGCCAGCACCAGGAATATTGTTGCGACAATAAATAAGACGTAAAATTTTATTTTACAGCGGTAAATGAAAGAAGCTAACGAAATTACATTCAATTACGGCACTCCGCCCGCACATTCTTCCTCGGCTATAAAGGCCGCAGCGATGTTTCTGGCGTAAATTTTTCGGACGTAAAACTCTTTAAAAGTGAACTTAGTGAGATGTACAGCGACAATAAACGTTTATGGTAGTAAGGTATCGCTACGAGCCAGCTCTGTCTCGGTGAGCCTCTCCCCCTCTCAATTAAGTTTTCGGGAAGGTGAAATAAAAATTTCCTAATGCGAGGAGCATTCGCAAAGTAAACGAATGCGGTAAATTAAGTGAGCGAAATAAGGTTCCCTTAAATTAGGTCACGCAAGTCGAGAGTTTTTTTGCATCTTCTTGTAGGCGAAATGAAAAACTGCCCACCTAATGTAATTAAATTTTGCATTCTTTTATTTTGATTTTTCTTTGAATTTCTGCTTTGGACCATCGCGATGTCTTTATTTCTAGAAAGTGAGAATGACGCGTTTCATTAAAAATAACTTGTTAACATTAAAATAAAGGTTAGTTCCTACTATATGCTACAGATTTATCTAACCATAATATATTGACCACAAATTAAGTCAGAGGACTACACACTTAATCCTCATTCACGGAGGGTATTGCCGCTAACGCCGCCAATTTTCTTACCTTTGACAAAATCACGGCATTTGCCATTACATAACATTACCCAAAGGACGAACGCGAGTTGAATAAGGGTCCCGAGCACATGTGCCACTTTAATACTTGTCAAGGTATATTAGATCATCTTAACGAGTGTTAGAGTTCATTTTGGCATGTCACATCAGTGTTGTGGCGAGCAAAAGGCTGACGGTTCCACGACAAGTGAAAGCTAGCTTTAGTAGGAAGGCTCAAGGATTAAAATGAGATCTCGAGCGTGGAAGCATGTGTTCGTGCTTGCGGCACCCACTTCGTCGTAAAAGGAGTCGAGGTGAGCGAGCAAATTAGAAAATCTTTTGGAGAATAATTTAAGAAGTAAGCCGCGTTTGCGGGTAACTTTGTATTGAGTCTCCGCGGGCCCCGAGCTGCGGGCGCGGCGATCAAAGATTCTGAATGCTCATTTCACTCCTTTAATTTCAAGGTGCACTGGCTTAGATTACACGAATTAACTTGGTAATTGCTGAATATAGAGGGCTTATGCTGTATTTTCATATAAATTAGAGATTTAAATATTTATAATATATATTCTAAGGTAATAGTTTCACATGTTTGTTGTGATTGGGTTATAATAATTAACTCGCAGCCACGTTTCCTATTTTTTTTATAAATACAAATATGATATGGCGGAAACGAGGAAAATATGATTACTAAACATGGTAGGTTTTTCTTTTTGCAAATTATTTTTGTAGATGGTTTAGAGAGTGTAGGAAAATTGTCTGAAATAATTATTAGATTACTTTTATCATCCAAAATAAACCAGGAGTACAATGCAGGCTACGGTCCACGTAAAATATAAGGCATTTTGCCGTTGCTGCAGGGCGTGATGCCTTCCGTAGCCGGGGGGCCTCAGCTACTTTCTTTGTCTGAACAACTACATACAACATATTTAATTAGGCCGCCCAAATAAGGTAAAGTTTGAAACAGACATTATTTCAAGATAATTTGTTGGAATATTTTTGTTACATTTCCTCCATACCTTTAATTTTTAAAAGGTCTATTAGATGACTGTAACGTATTTTCTTGAAAAATTTAATGAAGGAAATCCTCATTCGTTTTCTAATTATTTATCTGTGTTCAGTATGGTGATAGTACGTGATAATTAGGCTTTTATATATAAATGTTAAAAAGTTTATAGATTTAAAGCGTATTTCTGTATCGAATCGGTAAAGTTGAAGCAAATTTGAAAAATTAAGAAAAAATATACAAAAAACTACTCGAGCTAACCAAATTTTTACCTTCCACGTCGCTGATTATTGAACGAAATCACAGAAACCTTGAAAAAATATATAGAAATAACAACTTTTTGCCTATATATAATAAATCTTATATATCATTTCTATATACACATTGACAGTTATTTGCCAATGTATTCGTATCACAAGGCTATACAAACACAACATACAAACGAGGAGCTCCCTTCAGAAACTTTATCCCACCCGATCACATTTTCGTATTTTTCCTCCGTGTGACGTGGAGCGTTAAAATGTATTCCATAAATCTTGATACACTTACAAAATTTTGAACAAGACGGCCCAACAATAATACTTACTTAACAATTTATTGGAAAACTCGACAACGATTAGCTAACGTGTGTAACGTTGTAAGGGTGTATAAATTGATAAAGTTAGGCGTGGCGACTGAATGAAATCATTTTATTCATATAATGATACATAATATAGGCGAGCGAGGCAAGCAAGGCATCCGCTATCCTAGTAAAATATTGACACAAATCCCTTAACTTATAAAATTGTACTCCCATCCTCGTCGCGGGCAATATGGGATTTCCGTCATTTTGATGTAGGCCCGGGGGCCTGGGGCCCGAGGGTTTGTTTGTGGGGGGACACCTGGCTGTTGCGGCCCGTTTGTTTGTTGATCGATATTACTTTGTGCACCGACTTCGCTTCCTAATGTAGCACTTGGAAAACTGTATTTTTTATGATTTTTGGAAGCTTCGTCATGTTTTTCTGTTCAAAAATATATATTTATAATTTTCCAGTATTATAATATATAAAAATTAATTTTCCTTTATTGTGTACAAGCAATAGTTTCCCCTAAGTACTTAAGGGAAACTTATACTTAGCTATATAGTTACAATATTATTATAAATTAATATAGAGACTTCTTCTTAGCTCTGGCACCAAGGCAAAAGCTCGACTGAGTTCCACCACTGAACACGGAATTGCTTAAAAAAATTCGACGGAAAGTGGGGAACGGAGTGTCTTAGTACTAGGGTTCCTACTTCTGCATATCCTGCTGTGTACGGATCACAGCTGGAAGTTAATTGATTTATTTTATTAATTTATAAGTTAATTTAAACTAGTATATCTATTAATTTTAATTAATATTTCCATTAATTTATTTTTATAATAAAATAAATGGATATATTGAAAAAAAAAAGAAAGAATTTAGCGAAACCCAATATACAAGTAAAAGTAAAAGATACGTACGTACAGGCAACTGAACGTATCCTAGGAGTACTCTCCAAATGCCAACGGTCCGGAGGGTTTGTGTGGAAATGGAAAAATATTTGTCTGTCGCCCGCCACGATATGATACACCAAGGTGCATTACACGATGAGTACGTATATTACCGCTACGGAGTCCCTTAAACGTGGCGTTTCTATTTTTATTTGGGGAGTTGTTTTGTTTGTTTAGTTATTTTTGTGTCAAATTAGATTTTATATTTATATTCTTATATGGTAATTGATATTTTATTTTTCATAACATCAGAAAGACATTGAGTGTACAGTGGCTTAACAACGTACGGTGACAGAACGGGTTCAGTCCCCTGTGTGAGGATTCAACCCACAACGGTTGCATATGAATTCATATTTAGACGCTTTCCTACAACACTATGGCGCCCTTCTTTTGTAATTATATAATTAAAGAAATAAAGAATCACCGCCGTAAATATATCCGTAAACCAAGTACAAGGATTAACTTTATATATTAAGCTATAGGTCTTGGCTTAAAATTTTCTAAAAACTCTCTAAAATCTATTGATTATATACTACGTTGTACGCACAAAGCAGGGTAGGCAAAGGAAACGTGAAGACTGAAAGCTTTATGTAAAGACATTCCGTTCCCATTAGGTCACTTCCGTTCACACTTTTCCCTGAACTCTGGGTGCATTGCGAGTTGCGTGGCGAAATTCAACGCCGCGTTTAACCTCGATACCACAGCAAAGAAATGAAAATATAAATATTTTACTTCCTCAAGTAGGAATGAAACTCGCAAACTGTCCCCTGCACCACAACTGGTCTAAACTATGCAACAATAAAAAAAATCAAAATGCTTTTCAGATTTATTTAATACGAAAATCAGTACTTACCTCACTATTTGATGGGGAAATCTCCACTTACTTTAGTGGAAACCGTTCAAAGTGGATGCATTCATAGCGTTCACTTCGCAACTTTTCAAATAACTGCTTCTTGTCCCTTACGACCGCATTATGCAAACTCACTAACATTATATTATTATTGGAGTATAATAACCGTTTTGGTTAGTGTATGGTACATGGAACACCTTCTCTTTTTATTTTAAATAAAGAATAGGTTTAATTTTTTTTTTCAAGTATAAAAGTGAGGCTAAACGTGGTGCAGCACAAGTGTGCGGCCGTAAGTGTGACAGGTTGTGGGTTCGAGGAATACTTGACAAAATTTAATATTTAATATTTTCATTTTCTTGCTCTTGAAACAAGGTAAAGAGATGCGTTGAATTTCGCCACTCAACACCTCCAGAGTTCAGTGGAAAGTGGGGAATAGAAGTGTCTTAATGGGAACATAACACTAGACGTGCTATGACACTCCATTATACACGTTCGAAACACTGCCTGTTGAGTGGCGATACTGAACATCCTGCTTTGTCGTACCAAAACCCCGCCCGATTATAAAAAAACTCTCTCTCTACGTTTCTCTATCTATTCTTTTATATGCGGGATATTACACAAAGATAAAAAAAGACAATTAATATCAAAGAACTTAGTATTGTTCATTCATCGCTGCCACTCGCGTTTTAGCCATACTCCCATCGCAGACTCCCCAGCGGTGACTCCAGCCAGCGTTTTAATGCCGCTTTTATACCGTGTTCCCAGATTGCGTCCCGTACGCCATTTAAACGGGATTGCTTTACACTCATCAATTCTGGTTTAATAGACCCGTTTGCTTTGTACTTAATGATCGAATAAATGTGACCAGCTTTCTTCGTTATATTACTGTTTGAGGAAGGTAGGTACTTGAAAATATTATTTATTACAACGGATTCTTGAAAATTAAACAAAAATTTGAATTTCATTAAAAATAAACTAAAATTACAGTTAATTGTTGTTAAAATGAATATTGCAAAATATATTCATATTTGGTTATATTTAATTTCTTAAAACAATTTTTTTTTTCATATTAAGAACCAACGTATTAAATACGATTTCTTTTAGCTAAAGAATAAATCTTACATGACGCAAAATATAATTCTAAATCGCGTTATCGTAGTAGTAGTAAGCTGACTCTGCCTGTTGCCCCGCAAACTTGCAACAGGTTTTGATACGATCTTTATCGTTATTGGGCAGAATCTTTCTGGCGAAAGATTTATATATTTTGTTTTTACAAAAATCTTTAAATAAATTGTAGCCTATGTGTTATTCCGATGAATAAGCTATATTACTGTAAAGTTTCATCTAATTCCGTTCAGTAGTTTTTTCGTGAAAGTCGAATCAACATCCATCGTCGCAAATATTCACATAGGTAATATTAGAAGAATATTTTTTTTAAATCTACCTCCACTGTGGTATACATATTGAGTAGTTAGTAAAGTAGGGACTACAAGTAAAGAATGAGGAACGTAATATTTTTTTTATAACAAAAATTATATTAATTAATCGAATTGTCAAAAAAAGTTATAATAACTACATAACTACTTATACAAATAAAAAAAATACATATGTCATTTATAATAAAAAAATCTATTTCATATTAAACAACACAAAACAACGTCCTCGAAAAGTTTAACAATAAAACTTACGAAAATCCAAAATGAAATTACATGAAACTTGAGGAACAAAATAAAAACAACTTGTTGCGCGAGTTAACGTTCAACTAAAGCTGTGGAGGTGACATCAACTCAGCATAAAGTGAGCGTGCAATATCGAGTTAGTCCACAAGAGAGAGACTCCCGCCACAATCTACTTAAATCTTGACGCCGGAGAAACTTGCCAGCCGCGACGGCCGATTTGCGGCCACCGGATGGAACTTTTCCATATCCAGACGTGTAAATAATAAACCTTTGTTTTCTGTGGAGTTTTCCAATTATTACTTTTGTGACTGCGATCTTGGTATTAAGAATGTGTATAGTTTTAATAATTTTTATATTTATTCCAATAATGTGCTTAGTATTTTTAGTAAATCATTTGTTTTTTTAAAAAAAATATTCATATACTGGTAGCTGAGTGAGATCTGTGACTCCAAACGCAACGGTTACGGGTTCGATCTCTACTCAATGTTTTACACAATATTTTGAGAAGTGAACGCTTGATTGAAAATGGAAAACCGAGTAGCACTACGTTTTCTCT